>JAVKPL010007230.1:0-29722 GCA_032173675.1 Gastrolobium villosum | reverse complement strand
GTGTTATGTTAGTCTACACTTGGTTCCATTACATATGCTAGAACCTAAAGCCGAATGGCAACAGTAAGAGGAAAAAACTACAGGCTTTGGTTGCTGCTGTGGAAATTCCTTTCCATAAATTCTAATCTCATCTTATAGCACACATGGTGCTGGTAATGTCAACCCACTAAATATTGGAATAGTTCTTGAATGTGTCACCAACATGTCTTTAAACGTTTATGTTTCTTATTTGTGTTCTTCATCAGATACACAGTTGCATCACATACAACCCTGGCACTCGAGTTTCTGAAGAACAGCATTCGCGTGAAGCCAGATTTAGACGGCCTTGGTGCCCTCTGGTGACATTGGTTGGTACTGCATCGGAGCTATGTTGTGGACTGTGGACTATGAATTACAAAAATCAGTGCTTGCATTCCCAGGAGCCACTCTCAATGAAACTGGTGTAATAATCTCATGTGGCTCCTCTTTGCAAATCAGAAGTAGAGAGTCTGCAAACTTTTATTGTTCTTTCTTAACCTACTTAACCTTTGATGTAACTCTCATATAAATGTAGGAAGCAAGCTTCAAGCCCTGGCCGATCGAGGAAGTAGCAGTGATCCCAACAAGAAGAAATATTGATGGGAATATTTTGGGAGGGAATGGAGGATGGACTTCTGAACAAGAACAGCTTTCCTTCTCTTGATATACAGACAACCATGTGTGCTGCCTTAAACAAGGGCAATAGGGTTGCATGGTCGCTGCCAGAGTCAGGGTTACTACTACTACCCCAAGTAGAAAAGAAGATACACATGGACCTATTGAAGCACCACCTGTGATTCAACAAGTATTGGATTGGACTACAGGGATGGTTCCTACCTCTGAGGATCCTTTGTTGCAAGCATTCATGATGATGAACCAGGAAAGTTGTGAATCTGAGGCCAAGAGTAAACTATATTGGAAGTTGAAGGAGGAACACAAAGCACTGTGCCAAAGATTTGAAGAATTTGAAAATGAAAGCGGTGATCAGAATAAAGATAGTGATACAGCCAGCTATTGGAAAAATCAATATGATGAATTGCTTGAGAAACTCAACACTCAATCTGCTGAGTTTATTTCAAAGAAGCATCACAACCTTGATGGTACTGGTGATGCCGAAGCAAAGGCAACAAAGATTTCTGACTCAAATTCTGCTTTGATTAGCACAGAGATGATACTTTGCAAAGTATGAGAAGCTGGCTGCTGTTTTGAAGGGAAGGGATGAAGAATTACGGAGGCTTTATGATACTGGGATTGAAGGCTTCCAGAACTCAGAAGAGTTTCAAGATCTGATTAGTACTATATACTTGAATGGACTTAGGGATGGTATCCTTGAAGCACATGCGATCTCACTTGCTCTGGACATAGAGAGAATGATTCCAGTGTTTAAGGAGAATGAGAAACATGCTACTGATGAGGAGGTTACAGTGTTTTGAGAAACATCGCTATCGAATTATGGTTATCTCAATGGTGAATTATGGTTTTCAGGACTGCTGATCTGAATTATGATTGTCCAATGGTGAGTTCCTTCTTTCCCCATCTTAATGAAGGAACAATTGTGAACTGTACCAAAAAAAAACTCCTTGTGGGAAGAACCTATTCTTAATGTGTGATCCTCACGAACTTGTTCTGACTTTGCTCCTTGCTCTTCTTCATCTTTGGCTTGTGTGTTCCTTCAACTATGAAATTTTTTTATAACAAAGACTTGTAATTGAAATAAAATTAGAATTAGGAGACAAATTATGGGTATGATGAGATGGGATTGATTTTTGTAGTGGAGTGGACTATCAATGAAGGTGGGTATTGTTTAATACCCACATGGACTTTTTCATAGCACACCAGATCAGGAAACATGAAGATAAGAACAAACTTAAATTATTATTATTATTATCATCATTATCATTATTTTCGTATATGGTTTTGGTACAGTTTTCAGGACTGCTAACGATAGTGAATTTCTGTTAAATAATTAGTAGAAAAAACTGTACCAAAAAAAAAAAATTGTGGAAGAACTCTATGATTATATGCTGTATACAGTTAACTGCTACAACCTACATGATGACGTGTGCCTATTTAACTCCTAAAGTATGTAGTTACTGCCTGCTAGGATCAGTTGGTTAGTTTCTAGCAAATACTAGTTAGCTGAGTTGATTATAAACCTACAGCATTTCTCTGCGATTCTTTTTGGTCTGCATTTCTCTTTTTTGGTTCATCTAAAAGCTTGAGCAACTCCTTCCATGGCCAAATGTCTAAGAATGATCTCTCTCTCTCTCTCAGACTCTCTCAGACTCTCACTAGTCAACACAACCCTTATCACATACTACCTCCTCAAAAAGGTTCTAGATAACACCTTCACTGGTAGAGCCATAGCTGAAGTTGATCTTAACAAATGTGAACCGTGGGAGCTTCCTGGTAAACCAAACCCTCTTTCTTGTAACTTGGTTTACCAGGAATGGAGAGACTATATATTGTTCTGTGATGAATAATTTCAAACATTCTAGTACAAAACAGAATAATTATTGATATAATTGAAGGAAAGATCAATCAATTTAGAAAATGATTTATTACTGTAAATAAACACTAAATTAAAGAGAATTAATGTTGTATATATATTTCCTCTTAAAAGAAAATCAATCAAGAATGAAATGATTCACGATGAAATCTCAAAATTTCTACTCTTCCTTTCAATGCTTCAGTACATGACAGTAGAAACAGGGAAACAAAAATAGAAACATAAAGTTGAGGAAGATAGTAGGAGGATAGGGGAGTGGGAAAAAAGGATCTTATGTAAAAACCTTCATCAAGTTATATAACAAACAGGGAAAAGAAAAACATAAAACTAAATCGGAATTGAATTGTTCAATTGAGTTTCGAAAGGAAAAAAAGTGAGAAAGAGGAAAAACCTTCCCATTTCAAGTATGCAGAAATTGAACCCAAAATTCAACATCAGCGAAACAAACATCAACAACAAAGTAATGGACAAACATCAGCATCTTCATACATGTAGAAATCAAAAAACAAAAAACCCCAACTATGAAGGTGTCGAGCTCACCACGGGCTCGAGCTTCCTCCCACACAAAATCAAGATTCAAAGGAACAAAGCATTTCATACCTGACAGCGGATGGCAGCGGTGGCAGCGGCTTACTCTGCTTGAGGGCGAAGAGGTGGCAGCGGTTTCTCTGCTTGAGGATTTTGTTACTTCAGTAGGGTTTTGTTACTTAGTTTTGACAAAGAGACGAAAATGATGATAAACCATAACGTGGGAAAGGCGAAAATTCTATAAAATTTTGGGAGGGAGATAATTAAAGGTGAAGATAAAATAATAATAATGTGATGACTTGTGTCAATGTTTATGTAGTCAAGTTGGTTTACTTAAAGTGTATGCACCCTTGTGGGAAGGGTTCGAACGCTGCCTCATACGTTGTTTTTTATTTAGAATTTCATTTTATTAACTTTTTAACCCAATTTTTTTATAATATTTATTACCTTACTTTTTCTGTATAAAATATTATTTTTAATTAAAACTTTTCATTTTTTGTAATGCTAATTATCAATTCTTTTTATTATAAATTATATTAATTTTTTTAATATTATTCACATCTTTTTACATTAATAGTACTAATCATCACTTTAATAAATTTGCATTATTAATTTATTTATTTTACAAAACATTCAATACATTTATTTCTTTTTACTTTTAATCACCTTCTTATTTCTATTATTAGTTTTAGGGATTTTATTTATGAAACATTAAATACATTTGTTTCTTTTTACTTTTAATCACCTTATTCTTTAGTTCTATTATTAGTTTTAGGGGAAGATTATATTAACAACCTATTTTCATGTACAACTTCCTATTTTCGTTTACAACTTCCTATTAATTCACAATAAATGACAATCGTTGATTGGAAAAAAACAACGGTTAAGATATGGTTTGGGTTGTGAATATAACTCCTCCCTTAGTTTTATATTCTCACAGTATGATCGATACAACTTCCTATTAATTCACAATAAATGACAATCGTTGATTGGAAAAAATCAACGGTTAAGATATGGTTTGGGTTGTGAATATAACTCCTCCCTTAGTTTTATATTCTCACAGTATGATCGATACCCAGCTTGATTGTTCATTCCCCTAACTGATGATACTCAAACATTAAATAATTCAAACTATTGAGATATATAGTCCCACATTTGTTGGATGAACAACTAATGTGGCCTTTATAAGGCCTTAGGCACTCCCACCCTTTGAGCTAGCTTTTGGGGTGGTGTATCCCAAGGTTCTTTACACAAACATTTTTATTGCACCAACCATTATATGGTAGGAGAATAGCATCGCCAACTATTTTTCAACGTGATGAAGAGTATTGCAACATAAGGGGTGACAATTATCTTCATATATAAATTACATATTGACACCAGAGGACTAGACAGCGCAAACTTAATGCTTGTCGTAAGCATTAATTACCCAATATCGTTTGATGGACCCTTTGATCCTAACATTGCAACTAGATAGCTTTATGGAGTGCACCGAACCACATAAGTTGTTGTTTGCTACGTAAATGCTAGTTGAAGATGCACTTGAGTGATGGACAAGCACCTCATAGGACTATGAGATGTAGGCCCAGATTATGACCTGATAGTTGATTGAAGAGTTGTTCCTGCGAAGGACAGTTTGAGACCCTAGCATGCACAGAGTTCAATGAAGCCTAAAGTGCATGCAGCATGCACCACTATGACTAGAAACCCTTTTATAATGTGCTACGAAATTGAGCACTAACATAAAAGAAACAAGTTAGATAATTAGATCAAACAATCACTTATTTTATATATCAACCAACCATTTGTACATACCAACGCATGTTATAGAGAGTCACTCTACATATAATCATGCAATGCTAGAGTAATTTTGGTCAATGAACTAATACAATAAACCGCCTTAGAATAAACCTTGTAGGTGGCTAGAAAATTGCCCCAAAATTATATATAAAGGCGCTTTCAAAACCAACCGCCCCAAAATTACATTTGGAGGCGCTCTAATATAAAACCGCCTTAAATTCCACCACTATATGAAATTTGGGGACGGTTCCACAACCGCGTGAGATGCACATTTTTAGTCGGAATCTACTTAACCGCCTCAAAATGATTCCAATTTTAGGCGGAACGTATAACCGCATAAATATCCGCCTCAGATATGAGAATTCGGAGGCAGTTTTTTACTATCCGCCTCAAAATCTAATTTACGGGCGGTTATCGTAACAGCCTTTAATTGTTATTTGAAGGCGGTTTTTGTTGAACCGCCTTTGTTAAATATAGCCGCGTGTGGAACCGCCTGTGTATGTCATTTGCACGCGGTTTTTGTTAAACCGCCTCAAAGAACGGCCACGTCATCACGTGCCCCTGCATCTCGAACACCTGGGAAGTGTTCGTCCACCACTCATGGGCATCGCCCTCTAGCATGTACGTGGTGAACATCAGCTTTTGTGGCTCGGTACACTGCATCACCCTGAATATCTTGTCCAGGGCCTGGAGCCATCTAGCAGCAGAAATAGGGTCATAGGACCCATCAAAAGTAGGTGGCTTATGCTTGCGGAAAGCATTCAGCCGGCGGTCAATCTCATCACGATCCTCGACGAAAATAGGAACAACTTGCATAGCCTTCGTCAGGTGACTACCCTCACCCATCTGACTCTGGGTGTCCTCCTGATGACTAGGTGGAGGTTGAGGCGGTGGTGGCGGTGGAGGTGGTGGAGGACACTGGCCAATAGCAGGACCAGCCCTCAGCTCCTCTAACATGACCCTCATCATCGTCATGTTTGCCATCCGGTTCTCCTCCAGAATGGCAGTGGCTCTCCTGTTCGCCTCTCTAATGGCATCCAGCATAGCCTGGTTTGCCAACCTTGTGGCCTCCTGGTCGGCTAGTCGGGCCGCCTGCATCTCAGCCAATGCAGCCAGGACAGGATCCAGTTGATCCTCACTAGTACCCTGGTTCCTCCTTGGTTGTACCATGACTCTGCACAAGTTACACAAAGAATGAGTTGATCAGTCCCACGCCATGTGGTCACATATGCATTATCATAATACACACCAATCAGAGAAAACACAAGACAGACACGCAAAGAAACATCCTAAGTTATTGCAATACATACAGGCTTTTCCCTAGAAAGTGTTCTGATACCATAAAATGTAACACCCCGTGTTAACCCAATTTGTTAACATGTCATCGTATTAAGCTACGCTTAATTAAAATGCGGAATAAATTTTTCTTTAATTCAATTATGACGTCATTAACTGATGCTACCCGGAAGTATACCGATCGCACAAGTAATAAAGTGATAAGAAAAGTTCGTCTCCAGAGGGATTAAGATCTAATATCAATTAAATCTTTTTCCTTTAAGAATGGACGATTTCCAAAAGGGTTTTGACAAATATTGTCAATTTGAGTAAAATTGTAATTTGAAAATAAAACGACTTGTTTTTGTATTTTTATATTGAAGAATAAAACAAAGAACAAAGATTGATTTTTGTAAATATTAAAAAAAAACATTGCAGCCAGGGTTCATTCACCAAATTATCCCCGCTTTTTACTCCGGATTGATTTACAATAATTATTTATATAATTACTCAGATAAATTATCATCTAAAAGATTCAATAGTTAACCCTTAATTCCTTGCTGGTTAACCCTTTAATCCCATGAGAAACCCCAATTCCTTGCAATGTTTCTCATGGGATCAAGCAATGGGCACGATAATTTAAGCATCTGCAATCGTATACACGTCTATTCCTAGCACATATATAGATTGTTATCTTACTCCCTTTCGAGATGAAAACCCCAATATTCCTATCTAAGGTTTTGATCATCAGAATATCCCCAACTATCAGATTGATCAACTCTAACAAAGGGAATATAAAATTCGCACAGAGTAAAGATAAAGATAATTATATAAATTAAAAACCACAAATCAATCCTTCTTGTCAAGGGTTCAAATATGGATCGTGACCCTAACTACAATAAAAATGATCTAGCCGATCAACGTCATGATCGCTGATCTAAAATTCAACATAAAATTTAAATAGAAGATAACAAAATACTAGAAAAGAGATGAAGAACAAAGAACGCCTCCAGTCTCTCCTCCCTGCCTCTCCAGATCTGCCTCTTCTGTGTGTCTCACTGTGTATCTCCAAATCTTCAGAATCTATCCCAATTTCAGTCTGCTGACCTAATCCACAAAAGTCCTTTTTATAATATTTTCTTCTCGTTCCAAAAATGCCCCTCAGAAAACACGGAGATCCGTCCCGCAAACCAGCGCCAGTTGGCGCAAGTCAGCGCCACGCTACTGCCTGAAAATGTTCGTGAAACGGCGCCAGTAGGCGCCATTCAAATTTCTTCTTATTAAAGTGGCGCTACTTTGCTCCATTTTGGCGCCAAGTAGCGCCAAGCTACTGGGCAAATTCAATTTTGTTATACTTTGGCGCCGGTTGGCACCATAGCAGTGCCAGCTGGCGCCACCTCCAAAGTACCGTTGTTAATCCGGAAACTGGCGCAGGTGTGCGCCGTGTGGTGCCAATTTGCGCCATGCTTCTGGAACTTGTATTTCTTGGCATCTGTGTGGAATTGTGTTAACAGGCTTTTTATAATTTTCACTTCTTTTTCCTGTAAAAATACAACTAAAAGGTGAATATTATTGACATACAAAGAATCAATATAATTAGCAAATATGTATTTAAATTGCTCTCTAATGACTCTATTCTTATCAATTTTAACACAGAAAAATCACACTTGCCAGAGGCATATCAAACCATTCCCAGATTTAAACGTTGCTGTCCCCAGCAATGTAAAAGACTTAATCTAAGAAATATTCAATTAATCCAACATAACAATCATAGACACTCTCAGACACAATATGCCATGCATGCCTGACTCAATATCATAAACTTCCAATAATGCCATCAGCTTCATAAATATATAAGTCTACATTGATTACCCCTCACACAGATAAATAATGCTCACTCAACACTCAGTGTTTAGGCTCAAAACCTCACAGCTATGGTATCAATGCAGACTCAAGAAAATTAACTTCAGACATTATCAGAATTTACAATATTAACTCAGACAAACGAACAATCATGCACTCCAATTATTCCTATGCAATGTTATACCAGAAAGTTATACAATATATTTCCTAAAATTCAATCATGTACATTAACAAGATGAGAACATTTAAACCTGAGATAACACATTTTTTTATATATATAGCACACAAAATAACTGTAAAAATAACTAAGAAAATTAAAAGAGTTAGAATATCTCCCTTGATAGAAGAATTGCAGTTCTAAGGTGCAAGCCAACCATTCCCAGATTTAGAGCATTGCTGTCCTCAGCAATAATTAAACCACAAGAAGGAAGAAAAACCTGCACAATAGAACAAACAGTGGCATATAGAAGAAACTATAATGCACACATTAAAACATCAGAGAAAAATATACCAACACAAAATAACTTAAAAATACGAAACAGAAAAATAAACTAATATACAAGATCTCCATCAGCAAGGAAATAAGATCAGCCCTCCATGTCATCCCCTCCAGCAGTGTGGGATGACTCAGCAAATGAAGGGTCTGGTGGTACTGGTTGGCTTGGTGTATGGGACCACCATTCCCAGATTTGATCCAAACCATGGATCCATGTTAAGAACTCTCTGAAAGTTTGGTTTTTCTGAGAGATAGAGTCTCGGTGTCTCTTGTCAAACTTCAGCTCCCGGTATCTTTTCCAACTCGTATCAAAGAAGTTCACTACTTCCTTTCTTCTTACCTTCTTCTTTGTAGGAGTACGCCTCTCTTGAAGCGTTCTCACCTCTTTGACATCATCAATTAAATTTTTAGGAAGATCTTTCACTTCCAGTTTTGGGGTTCCATCTTCTTTGTCCTCATCTTTGAGATTTTGAGGAAGCTCAACTACTACATCTTGTTCTTCCTTTACAAATCCAAGACTAAAACAATCATCTTTGTGAGAAGACTGTTTTAAAGAATCAAAGACATGAATAGTAACAGTCTCATCATTCATTCTTAGCTCGAGCTTCCCACTTTCAACATCAATCAGTGCTCGAGATGTAGCTAAGAAAGGTCTTCCCAGCAAAAGTGGCATTTCAGCTCCTCCTTCCATATCCAATACTACAAAATCACCAGGGAAGATAAACTTGTCTACCTTCACAAGAACATCTTCTATTATTCCACTAGGCTTTCTTACAGACTTATCAGCAAGTTGAAGAGATGCCAAAGTGGGTTTCAAATCAGTAATCCCCAGAGATTTACACACAGACAAAGGCATTAGATTTATACTTGCCCCAAGATCACACAAGGCTCTACCAAATTTGGTGTTCCCAATTTCAATAGGAATATTGAAGCTCCCTGGATCATGACGCTTAGGTGGGAACTTCTTTGTAATTATAGCACCATACTCTTCAGTGAGTGTCACCGTTTGGCATTCCTGCAACTTGTGCTTCCTTGACAAGAGGTCCTTCATAAACTTGGCATAATTGGGCATGCCAGCCAAGGCTTCAGCAAAAGGAATATTTATATGTAATTTCTTGAAAATATCAAGAAATGTGCCATATTGTTGCTTTTGAGCATCCTTCTTGAATCTGTCAGGATAAGGTGCCATGGCTCGCACATATTCAGGATTCAGCTTAAACTTCTTCTTTTCAGCAACAATAGGAGGCTCTTTTAAATGTGTTACTAGAGGAAGTGCCTGGATTTTTATCAGCAACTTGCTTAGCCAGCTGGCCAACTTGATTCTCAAAATTCCTGATAGAAACACTCATATTTTTAGTGGTGGCCCTAGTCTCTTCCATGAAGGCATTGGAGTGTTGGGCCATTTGTCCAACTAACCTTTCCAAATCAGAAGGCTCCTTAGCTTGGACTGGTGGAGGCTGCAAGTAGTTGTTGGAATTGTAATCCAGTCCTGTGCCTTGAGTTCTCCTCTGAAAATTGTTATTTCCAGAAGGGAAATTCAGATTCCTAGGAATGTTTCTTGGTGGAGATCTTTGCTCGTACCATACTCCATTCACTTGCACTTGTTGAGGAGAATCAGAAGATAACAAAGATGAGCATTCATTGGATTCATGCTCACCCTTGCAGTATTCACAAACCACAGATGCAACTTGCATAGTGGAAAGTTGCATCTTGTCCGGCCTTGAGGTCAAATTTGCTAGCTGTTGTGCTAACAATTTATTTTCAGCCAAAACAACATCATTGTTATCCAGGTGTAGAATCCCTCTCTTAGGCTTGGCTGTCAAACCTTAATTTTCATTGGCAGCCATTCTTTCTATTAACTCAAGAGTCTCATTTGCTCTCAAGGATTTGATGCTACCACCTGCTGCACCATTCAGCACCATCCGAACTTCAGGTTTACACCCATTGAAAAAAATTCGGACCTGATCACCATTGGTCATTGGGTAATGAGGACATCTCCTCATTAGATCCTTGAAGCGGTTCCATGCCGCACACATAGTTTCACCCTCAGACTGGGTGAAATTGGTGATATCATTCACCATCTGGTTAAACCTCTCCATGGAAAAAACTCAGCAAAGAATTTATTTGAGAGACTCTCCCATGATGGAATACTTCTTGCTGGTTGCCTTTCCAACCAATTCAAAGCTTTCCCCTTTAGAGCAAAGGGAAACAGTCTCAGCCTGACTGCGTCGTTGGACACCTGGGGGTGTTTAGTGGAGTCACAGATCATCAGAAATCTGTCAATGAACCTGTGAGGGTCCTCATCAGCCTCTCCACCAAACTGAGCATGCTCTACCAACTGAATATTGGCAGACTTGAGCTCCCAATGATTGTTCCCCACTTCTGGATGAACAATGCTTGAATTTGGTCTATTGAATGCTGGTGTAAGAATCGTATCCATGAGTGGATTGTCCACTTCATCATTGTTCCCAGCCATTGTTTGTGCTTCTTCGAACAGAATTCCCAACTCGTTAAATGCAAGCTTCTTCCGAGCAAGTTTTCTGTTCCTCTTTTCTGCTCTAGTGATTTCCAAATTTAGTGGAAATTCTGGGATTGTACCTCGCATACAACTCAGAAAAGATATCAGTAGCACTGTTCAAATAAAAATAAAAATTAAAATAAATAAAGAAAATAAAAATATTCACAAATCCAATCCTAAAGATCAAGAATATATGATATAAGATAAACCAATCCCCGGCAACGGCGCCAAAAACGTGATGCTACCCGGCAAGTATACCGATCGCACAAGTAATAAAGTGATAAGAAAAGTTCGTCTCCACAGGGATTAGGATCTAATATCAATTAAATCTTTTTCCTTTAAGAATGGACGATTTCCAAAAGGGTTTTGACAAATATTGTCAATTTGAGTAAAATTGTAATTTGAAAATAAAAGGACTTGTTTTTGTATTTTTATATTGAAGAATAAAACAAAGAACAAAGATTGATTTTTGTAAATATTAAAAAAAACATTGCAGCCAGGGTTCATTAACCAAATGATCCCCGTTTTTTACTCCGGATTGATTTACAATAATTATTTATATAATTACTCAGATAAATTATCATCTAAAAGATTCAATAGTTAACCCTCAATTCCTTGTAGGGTTAACCCTTTAATCACATGAGAAACCCCAATTCCGTGCAATGTTTCTCATGGGATCAAGCAATGGGCGCGATAATTTAAGCATCTGCAATCGTATACACGTTTATTCCTAGCACGTATACAGATTGTTATCTTACTCCCTTTCGAGATCAAAACCCCAATATTCCTATCTAGGGTTTTGATCATCAGAATATCCCCAACTATCAGATTGATCAACTCTAACAAAGGGAATATAAAATTCGCACAGAGTAAAGATAAAGATAATTATATAAATTAAAAAGCACAAATCAATCCTTCGTGTCAAGGGTTCACATATGGATCGTGACCCTGACTACAATAAAAATGATCTAGCCGATCAACATCATGATCGTTGATCTAAAATTCAACATAAAATTAAAATAGAAGATAACGAAATACTAGAAAAGAGATGAAGAACGAAGAACGCCTCCAGTCTCTCCTCCCTGCCTCTCTAGATCTGCCTCTTCTGTGTGTCTCACTGTGTATCTCCAAATCTTCAGAATCTGTCCCAATGTCAGTCTGCTGACCTAATCCACAAAAGTCCTTTTTATAATATTTTCTTCTTGTTCCAAAAATGCCCCTAAGAAAACACGGAGATCCGTCCCGCAAACCGGCGCCAGTTGGCGGCGGGTTAACGCAAGTCAGCGCCACGCTACTGCCTGAAAATATTCGTTAAACGGCGCCATTCCAATTTCTTCTTATTAAAGTGGCGCTACTTGGCTCCATTTTGGCGCCAAGTAGTGCCAAGCTACTGGGCAAATTCAATTTTGTTATACTTTGGCGCCGGTTGGCGCCATAGCAGCGCCAGTTGGCGCCACCTCCAAAGTACCGCTGTTAATCCGGAAACTGGCGTAGGTGTGTGCCGTGTGGTGCCGGTTTGCGCCAAGCTTCTGGAACTTGTATTTCTTGGCATCTGTGTGGAATTGTATTAACAGGCTTTTTATAATTTTCACTTCGTTTTCCTGTAAAAATACAACTAAAAGGTGAATATTATTGACATACAAAGAATCATTATAATTAGAAAATATGTATTTAAATTGCTCTCTAATGAATCTATTCTTATCAATTTTAACACAGAAAAACCACACTTGCCAGAGGCACATCATTAACCTTAGCCAAGTTGATTACTTAATCAATTTCATAAAATACCGCTGTATGTAAATTACAAGACAGCTAATTGAATACCTAATATAAATATTAAAGTGAATATCTAAAGTTATAACACCTCACAATTCTAAATTAAGTAATTAAAGTATTAAGTGAGAGATTAAGTGAAGGATTAGTGAAAATCCCAAAGATTAGGCCAAAATACAAAGAAAGGGCAAAACGGTAATTAGCCAACACGCAACCCTAGGAAGATAAAAATTGAGCAGGAGGTCTCAGATGATAAAAATAAGCCTGGAAATGGATTCAGAACGAAAAATTGAGTGGATAGGCAAGTTTCAGAAAAATCAGTGAATAGTGTTTTTCGCGGGTAAAAATACCGCAGTCAGGTTGCACCGTAAAACATGCCAATGAAATTTTGAGCTCTAGGTTTCAAATATTGATTTTAAATGGTCCATAGAAATAGGAAATTGGAAATATGATTTATGATAATATTTGAGGGATTTAAGTCAATTTGTGGAAGTTTGTCAACGGAGCGCGCTGTAACTTAAAGCAATGTTTTTCCGAACAACCGGAAAGCTCCAAATTTATCTGAGGGAGTAAAATTAAAGGATTTTGTTAAGATGGAAAATTATAATTTCTCATTAGGTTTTTAAATTGTGAATTTTAGTGATGATTGGAGGGAAATTCGGGTGAGTTTTAAATCACGTGGGATCCGGTACCCACTTAAAGTCAAATAAACTCTTATGAATCACTATTCATTCTCTTCCCATTTACGTTTTTTTCTCCCCACAGCCGTGCAACAGCCCCATTTCCCCTCATTTTTGGGCAAATCTTCCTCCTCCCCTAAACCAAGCTATACTCAACCAAATTCAACAAAGTTTGTGTTGAATCTTGATGGAAAACACCTTCTAAACACATTGGTACCAAACCGCGTATTTGGAGAGATCTAGGCAAAAATCAGATTCGAAATCTTGGTGAAAATTGTGTTCTTGGAGCTTTTAAATGCTCCAATGGTGGAGTATACTTAGGTGGAGCCATATACCGTACAATTGGGTGAGTTATTTCAACATTTCATTGGTTGAATTTTGAGTTTTGATTATGGACCCTAAAGAGGGATTTTGTGATATGTGGTGTTAGAGAGCTCAAATGGAAAATGTCTATTAGATGATAATGTCTTAGAATGATGTATTAATGCTAGAAATGCAATGAAAACTTTAAGCGAAAAAAATGAATTTTAACTTAGAAAAAAAATTGGTGCATGAAGTGGATTTTTGAGTTTTGGTGTTAATGTGTGTTATAGTGAATTGTAGTGTGATTATATGATGATATGAAGTGATTATGTGAGTGGTGGACCATAGGAATTGAGTGGAAATCCTTGGTTTGGATAACCAAGATTCGGCCATTTATGTATAATTGGGCAAATTGATGTTTTAGAACACTTTGGTGTTGTGTTGTGTAATGGAAAAGTTATTAGATGGGTTGTGTGGTGATTGGCATGTGGAAGAATCAATGTAAAAATAATAAGTGTTGAAAGTGGCAAAATGTGCCTAAAGTGCAATATTTCGCAAAATGTTTCGTAAAAGTCGTAAAACCGAAAAACGACGATTGAACTAGCCTTTGGGTAACCTAAGTAAGTGAAATAAAATGAGAAAGAAAATTTAGAAAAATAAAACCCAAAATAACACTATGTTGGCCGAACCTTTAGGGAGGAGGAGAGGAAATCTGACGTTTTCGCGTTTTGACGTATTTTGACTGGAACTGACGGCTGTGCATGGTTGTGCAGGTTGCCGTACGTGGATATAAACTTGGAACAATGAAACAGTGGATTGCCCTTGGTCCTGGATCAAGTGGATTGAGGTAAGTGATGTGGGTTATACATGTTATGTTGAAATTCATGAGTGGATTCAAAGTTCTAAGTGTGTGGAATGGTCCTCTGTGTAGGCATTCCCTGTGAATCAAGCTGTAAGTGGAGTTCTGCGGAGCTCAGTAGGAAAAAGAAAGGTAACCTCTTGGTACTGGGGCTTGTTCCCCTTTTGTGTTCCACCTTGCTAGTTGATGGCAATGGTAGGAAATGTGTATGAGTAGTGTAGAACAGCATGAGCATGCATGTGCATTATCACAGTGGGTACTTATGTACCAGATCTCTGGCCAGTAGATATTTTTAGCCTTCGGGCAAGTGTTTCCGGACTGCCACTGGATAGGTCTCCGAGAGGGAGTTTCAGTTGACCCAGGGTCGTGGTGTGTTATCCGGATAGGAGCACATTAGGTTGTCTCGGGTGTATATGGTTGGAAGGGGTACCTTAGTGGGTTGTTCTATGAACACACCAGGGGTAGTACCCATGGCGTATAGCCGAGGACATGGCGTGGTATTGGTAGCTACCATCCCGCATGTCGTAGTTGTTCTGATATATTCCCCCTTTCTCTGAATCCCTTGCTTTATCCCATTTTATAACAGTGATGTTGTTTTATGTTATTTATATACATCGAACTGAACCATTGGGCGGAGTTTTCTCTATAACCTCTGGGTTACTGAGATATATTCGTATATCTCACCCCGTCTTGGGGCTTTTATTCCAGGAGGTTGCAGTGGCACAGGAGTGGCGGGCAAGGGGCCTATAGGAAGATCATGTATATTTTGCCTAAGTGTATCATATTTATCATTCTAAGTTTATGTTGAAAGATGTAAGTGAAAGGCATGAATTGTAATATGTGATATGTAATTGAGAAGTATAGTGGCATAATGATATTAGATTTATGGTTTATGTTATGTTGAGAAATTGCATGTAAGTGGGCTTTTGTGATTGAAATAAGTTAAGGATTTAAAGTGAACTGTTTATGTTTTAAGTATAAATTGGATTGGGTTGTAAGTGCCCCAAGGCGTTGTTGGTCCTTGTGTGTGCCACCTATTGGATTTTGCTGGATTTCAGATATAATTGTAGTGTTAAACAGCTTATGCAAAATTGGGGATTTTAGGAAATACAAAGGAAACTCTGGCGAATTTTCTGTAGAATTGGCAGTTTTTGGGTGAACTTTGGGAGAGCGTATCTCTCTCCATAGTGGTCCGATTGGGACGTACCATACGCCATTTTGAAGCTTAAGATGTCCCCTACGTTGTGTCAAAAGCCTAGGATCATTGGTGGTGTGCGCAGCCCATGGGGGCTGTTGTCATATTCTGCCCTGTTCTGTCCTGTTTAGTGGGCAGATTTGAAGCTGTTTTGGGAAATTAATTCCCGCTTCGTTACTTGGTCAAATTAAGCATACGATATATCAAATCGAAGTTTGAGGTTTCTAGTTTATGATGTAAAAGTTTGAGATTCATTGGCCGGGCGGTTAGGTGCAGTTTATTCCGGGAAGTTTGGAGGTTTTAGGCTGTTTTGGGGTTGGTAGGCAATGTTGTTTGTCCAACTTCAAACGGCGATAACCGGAGCTCACGAGCTCGGAATCGAGTGTGTGATAGCTTGTTAGAAAGGTAAGTGAATAAGGAAAAAAGATAACCTGGAGTTTAAGTTTGAATTTTTATTTTGGGTTCGTAGAAAAACAAATTGGCAAATCCGGTTAAGTGGTAAAAACGTAAAAAGTGAGGAATTGGCTAAGTGGGTTTATAGGAACCCCTTAGTATCTTGTATGTGATAAAATAAAGTGTATAAATAGTTAAGAAAGTCTTCCGCTAGTGTTTCAGTTACGGTCACAGCTTTTTATTATTAAGCTTTTTATACTTTTACTGTTCGCGTAATAATCGGAAAAAGTTTATTCTCATTTTTATAAATGAATTGTTGTGATTGTAACTGCGCTTAATATCATAATTAATGTTAACAATACCGGTACGTAACGAGCTATTACAAAAGTCACGGATCTAAAACACGTAGTCCGAACAATATCCTGATACATTATCCAACTTTAATAAAACAAGACGTAACCAAGTCTATGTGGCATGGACAATCCCTATGCTCACCAAATAAGGCACAATGCCCAACAACAGTCTCAATAGCAAACATCATAGTACTATCTGAAGCTAAAAGCATAAGACAGTAAACAGGATCCAGCATCCAACAGGTCAGCACATACAACAATATCTAACTCAGCTCTGGCCTCCTACCACCCGAGATCTCAACCCCAGGGTTACCTGAACCTGAAATAAGCATCCCCAAACGTAGGGTGGGATCTCTAAACAAGAAATCTCAGTAAGACAAGGGGTCCTCAAGGATCTTCCACCCCAAGCTCACTTACATGTGCAATATATGTTCTAAAAGCAGTAATTTCTAGTATGAGTTCCAAAAGTATGCAGTGCAATAGTTATCCATGCCATATGAGTTATCACTATTCTACTGGCCAGAGAAAATGCAGGAATACGTCTATTACCCACATAGTAGTACAAGGAACAACGCTTGCAACTCACCCACAGCCTCACCATTTCGTATGCGTCACATACTCAGGCTTACCGTATACGTGGACCCACATGCATATCATAAAAACACATTGCATATAAAAGCTCAACAGCATTTCCAAAACATCAAAAGCATGTAACATAGCATGCATAAACCACATCCCCATGGAACATGGTGGAACCACAACATAGCTAAACCGAGGACACGAAAGCTTACCTTGCAAGCAATCAATCCAAGCCACGAGTCCAACCATTCTCAAGTCCAAACACAACAGTATCACAATCTGTTATGGACCAATAATATACCATTAACCAAAGCTCATACGCATAAGCATAAAGACTACAATTTTCCTTTTACGTTTTACGTCTTAAGGCTTCCCACCAAGCCATAAGCCCTTAACCCCTTAGTTTATGACTTAGATAATTAATTCCAAAAGTACCACTTCATCAACTAGGGTCCATAAACCCATAGATCAGTTATGCATGAACAATACCTCACTGTTCATCAAAATTCCAGAATATCCGGATATATGTCGGGGGCATATCCGGATATCCAATATCCGGATATCACAGAACCCATATCCGGATATCAATATCCGGATACCATATCCGGATATCAATTTCCGGATATTTCTCGAACACATATCAGGATATTCCACGACAGAATGCATTTTCTGCATTTCGTGAAAACATCCACCAAAGGTCCAACTTTTAACACTTAAAAACGTTAAAGCATGCATCTTTACACTGTTTTAAGTTCATACTCAGATTACTTACTTGTTTAACTTATTAAACATGCCAAGACCTCAACTTTAAGGCATAAAAAACATGATCAAGGTTGGTACAACTAACCAAAGCTAAAAACAGAGCAAGATGTGCTCTTGGAGCGCACCAATGATCCCTCACAGTTCTGACTTTGCCCAAAAACGAAATGACACCAAAGCTATGACCTTTCTACACCAAGGAAGCTTCTTGAAGCATCAAGCACCAAGTAGATGATGCCACAAGCCCCAAAACCAAATACTCAGCCCCTTAACAGCCCAGAAAACACCTAAGAACAACACCTCCAACCAGAAATGGAACACTCCTCTCCCTCACAATGCTAACCCACACTCAACCAAGTGTCTTGATGGAGAAAAATGGGAGAAAGGTGAAGACTTGGCACATTTTCAAGCAAGGGAGGCTAGAGGAAGAAGGTGGCAGCTCACACTCAGCAAATTCTCATGTAGAGAATGTCAAGTTTCTGACCTAGAAACTTGTGCCTCCAAATTTATAGCCACTTAACCCGTAAACGCGCAGTATTAACTTTAATGGCTACGCAAAATATTTTGATCCCAAACTTTGGAATCTGATCCTACTCATTTTTCTAAGATTTGTCATATTTTTATTTTATTTTTCGAAGCACCTTTTCGGTACGCGCTTTTCCATAGCCAGTATCAGTTCTGGCATCAGTTCTCATTATTTTACTTGAAACTTATTTTACAATTCCTACATATTATTCTAGTAATTATCATGCACTTATTATAATTTTCCGGGATACTTCACCGGTACGCATTTATACCGGGTAGCAGAACCAGTTTCTCCGTTTTTCACCCGAAAAGCGACTTTCAGCATTATTACCCACTTACTATAATTATTAGAGCCTCATAATAATTATTAGGGTCAATTATGGAATTATTTCCTAATTAACGTATTTATTTAATTAATCTCCTTAATTAGCGGTGCCGGTTCTTACATCATCGGTACATACTTATACAGTGGAGCAGAACCGATATCTGCACTTTTCGTCAGAAAAATAACTTTCAACATTATTAATCACTTGCTATAATTATTTAAGGCTTCTCATAATTATTAAGTTTAATTATGGAATTATTTCCTAAATTCACATTTAATTAATTTAGATTCCTAAATTAACGGTGCAGGTTCTTACAACGGCGGCGACGACGATGGTGGCGGTGGTCGTGTCGGGATGATGGTGTTGGTGGTGGTGGTGGTGATGATGCTAGAGATGGAGAGTGAATAAGATAGATGAGTGTTTCTCATTTTGTGCCTTGGAACAAAAAAGTAGAAATTTTCTGATTCTTTTTTGTGTGCGCCAGTACAAAAGTTATATCGATTCATCCCGGGAACAAAAAAAAATCGGTTTTACCAAACGAATTTTCTATCCATTTCTGTTCCCGGTAACAGAAATTAAAAAAAAAGCTCAATGATATTTTTACAGAAAATCTTTATAGAGTATCTTTTATGTTACAAATGATAATCAATTGCAAGAATTAATAGCATATTCAATGATAATATGTTATAAAATTTTATTTTCTACATTATTGTGGACTGTATATTTAATTACCACATTATGTCATGCTATTTAATTATTGGGTGAATTAAGTGATCTATAAAAGAACCCAATTAGATTTTAAAATGAGTATGGGTTAAATAAGTGGATACCCACATTGGGCGAACAAGGTATAATGGGAGCTCGGTGGGCCCAATGATAAGAAATCATGAAAAGGGTTGTGGTCCCTGTAAGAACCAGTACCGTTAAATAAAGAAATAAGTAAATTTAATAATAATAAAATATGAATTTAGGATAAATATTCAATAAGTAACTTAGAATAAATATAGAAGAATATTTTTGGGAAATAAAATCGCTTTTCTGAAGAAAAGCGCAAATACCGATTATCTCACGGTATAAATGTGTACCGGTGAAGTGAATCAGAAAATAGAAATAGAAATACTAATATTCTTAGTAAATATTCTAAGTCAATGATACAAAGTCTGAAAGAACAATAAGTAACATAGCTATTAGAACTAATACCGACATATTAAGAGATAATGTTCTTTATAAGTAACTTAAAACCCTTATTTCACCCATTTGTCTTAAAACCCTACATAGACCACTTTGACACTTAGCAATTCTCTCTTCTTCTACCTCAAGTAATAAGAACCCTACTCCATGAAAGCATGAGTTTTTCACTTTGAACCACATCAAGTCTTCATCTTTCTCCATCTTTTCCCAATGGAAACATCTCTAACCCATTAAATCTGAAGTCTTGTAGAAGAAAAATACATTCTTGAAGTGTTCAAATTCTGTTTTGGCAAGGGTAATAGGGCTGCCATCTTTTCTTTTTGTTGAGGGTTATTAACACATTTCTTGGAGCATCAAGGTGTCATCTTGGTGAAGAAAGAACCAAGCTTTCTCTTGGGATTTTCGTGCACCACTAGGACAATAGTTAGGAGTAACTTCAAAGCCCTCAAAATTCCCTCTTTTCTTTTGTTTCAAGAGCCCAAGGTAAACCTTAATCATTTCCATTTCACTTTCACGAAAATAGCTTGTTTTGGGTTGTGAAAAAGAGAATCTTTGATGGTTGAAGTTAGGGGTTGTTAATCTAAGTGCAATGGAGTGTATTGAACTTCTATATGTGAGAAAAATGAAAGCTAGGACCTTTGGTAGCTGATGGGACGTAAATTTGTTCCCATCTAAGCCCATTTTGATGGCAAAATACCACACGTTCCCTCATCTGATGGGCAACTTCAGCACGAAAATCACTTGTTTTGCACATTTGTGATAAAAACACCGTGGGGGAACGTATGGTAACGTATTCCTTTAAAATATATTAAAAGGGGAACGGACTGAGACACATTTAATGCACCTGCTCCACTCATTTAATGCTTCTGTACATTTTGCAGGAAACATAGATTTAAAGTCTTCTAAAAGCAGAGGCGGTGCACCAACTGAGTAGTAGGAAACGTGAAGAGCAGAGAATCAAGAGTTCTCATTGGCTAAAGAAAAAGCAAGGCATGGGAGGGACTGCAAACAACGGCTAATCATCAACAAATCTTGACCCATCCAGTAATCTGCACAGCTTCTATACTCTGCTGCCACCGTCCCGTCTCCTCACTCAAAAATACTACTGGTCACCTTAGGAATAAGGGGCCAACTCGTCCATTTTAAGGTTCTGCACTGAGTACCTGTTGGAGTCAAGGGAACCATAGGAATATAGAAACTTATGAGCCATCTAGTCCATGAGCTGAGGAATCAGAGTTGGCAGATAAGAAACTGGGACAAAGTCATAAAGTGTTAAGTCTTGAGCAGAGAGGATAACTATTTAAGAATGGAGCAGTGAATCTGTTCCTTCTGTTAAACTGTTTTAAAACCACACATCTTGTTGTCTCTTGATTATAGTTATTTCTGTTTAAATATTTTTACTTTATTTTAACTTGGAAACTATCAAACTCCAATGAATATTATCTCACCTTCTTCTAAACAGGAAGGATCACATATATAACGCAGCGAGCAATTGTTTGTCATCAGATTGCACTTACTGTTCCTGAGGAACGTTGTCAAGACAGTAAGGAACGTCTGACCAGATAGTTCATCCACTAACTTTTCTTCTCATTTTCATTCTTTATAAAGCGGTATAAGACAATATCTAGAGTTCTATCCTTGTGGGAACGATAATCTGGGTCTTAATACACCCATTATTACTTGATGCGTGCACTTGGGTTGGAAGTAGGGGAACGAATCTGTGTTCTGTCTAGAACAGAGGGACGTCCCCCCACTAGAATTTATATTTTTCCACCATCAGCAAACCGCCCAACAGTAGCCATTAAAATGGAAATTTTGTAGCAAAAACTCGTGTCTTATGCATTCTACAATGTGGTAATTGATTATCACTTGGTAGGTAATTGATTACCTAGTACAAATATGACAACAACACACTAGTTTGGTAAAATCATGATATCTCAAGCTATAGAGCTTTGAATCAAATGAGGTTTGGATCTATGTGAAGCTAACACATATGGTTACAACCCTACAAAATTTCAGATCCATTGGACAAGTGGATTGATCGCGGTTTTGGTTTGAAGCTATTGTCTTGCTATGAAAATTCAGTTTGCAGCAATCATTTTACAAAAAATATAAATGGAGTTATACAACTCCAAATGAGACATATAATATGTCAATGGAAAGCTTGTAATAGCTAGTTCAACATACTAAAATCTTAGGACTTGTGGTAAAGATTTGCAATACTAGTTTTAAAAATGGTGAATATGGTTTAGTGCTTGAGGTTTTGGAAAAAGCCTGGAGTAAGCAAAACGAAAAAAACAATGTTCCTTTTTATCTGAAAAGCTAGGATATGTTTATTGATAGTATGAATGTTATGAAAAAAGATCTATGACCCAGCTAGACACTGTTATTACTTATAACCCTTTGGACACCGAGTTGTTGAGGGAGGGTTTAGCTTGACGGGTAAGCTTTCGGTCATTGACTTTATCCATTGCTTGTTCCATCAAATCCCATGGGGGATTGGTTATTATGCATGGTATGTTTTCAAAAAATTATATCTGTGTATTTATGAATATTGGATATACTATTGAGTTGAGATCTGTTATTGTGCAATTGCTATATGTATATATATGTGGGGTATTCCACACGAGATGGTAATCCATGAACATGTTGGGCAACATTCAAGATGGTATATTTTTGAGTGAGGTACGAGGTGAACTCATACTATAGGTTGTAGAAGTATGTAATGCCTACTTTTTGTTCTCTGACCAGTAGAATATGTAACACCCCGTGTATACCGAGTTTGTTAACACGTCATCGTATTAAGCCACACTTAATTTAAAAAATGCGGAATACCTTTTTCTTTTCAATTATGACTTCATTATACTTAGCCAAGTTGACTACTTAATCATTTTCATAAAAACATTGTCTGTATGTAATTGCTAAAGACAACTAACTGAAATACCTCAATATATAAATCTGAGTATCTAAGTCACGGAACTATAACACATAGTCCGGACAATATCCTTCTACATTATTACAACTCAAACTAAAATAGAAAAGTCAAGCAATGTGGCATTGATAATCCCCATGGTCACCAAATAAGGCAACAAGCCCAACATATTCTTAACACAAATAACCATAAATTGAAGCTAGTAGCATAATAGCAACATGCATAATCCATCATCTAAACATAACAGCATAATCACCAAGCATCAGTCAACTAAGCTCCGGCTTCCTGCCGCTAGAGGTCTCAACCCCAGCATTACCTGAACCTGAAATGGTGCCCCAAACGTGGGGTGAGATCTCTAAACTGAAATCTCAGTAAGACAAGGGGTCCTCAAGGATCTTCCACCCCAAGCTCACTTACATGTGCAATATAAGTTCAAAAAGCATTTAAACAATATAAGTTCCAAAATAGTGCAATGCAACAGATAATCATGTCATGTGTGTCAATACTATTCTACTGATCAGAGAAATGCAGGAATACGTCTATTACCCACACATTGTGCAAGATAATACTTGCACCCACTCACAGCCTCACCATCTTGTAGGACACCACATACTCAGGCTTACCGTCTAAGTGGAAACAACACATACATATTATAAGCCATTGCACATATCAGCTCAAAAGCCTTTCAAGTATAAAAGTGTAAGAACTCGCACCGTTAATTAAGGAAATTAATTAATTAATGTGAGAATTAGGAAATAATTCCATAATTGACCCTAATAATTATTATGAGGCTTTAATAATTATAATAAATGAGTATTAATGCTGAAAGTCTCTTTTCTGACGAAAAGTGCAGATACCGGTTCTGCTATTCGGTATAAATGCGTACCGACGAAGTATCCCAGAAAATTATAATAAGTGCATGAATATTCCTAGAATATTATATAGGACTAGTAAAACGAGTTTCAGGTCAAGATAATGAGAACTGGTGCCAGAACTGATACTGGCTATGGAAAAGCGCGTACCGGAAAGGTGCTGCGGAAAATAAAATAAAAAAATGATAAATCTTAGAAAAATGAGTAGGTTCAGATTCCAAAGTTTGGGATCAAAATGCTAAGCGGTTCAGGTTCGAAGGTTTGGGATCAAAATGCTAAGCGTAGCATTTAGTGCTAATACAATGCGATTAACCTTAAACCGCCTATATATACTAATGGCACAGATTTCTAGGGCATATTTCAGCCTCCTACGTGCCTCTATTCTGAGTTTTGGACTCTCATGCTGGTCACCTTCTTCCCTTGAGAGAAAAACCCACAAAACTCCTCCTTTCTTGTGGATTCCCTTCTCCATTGATGAGCAAACACTTGGGTGTGTGATTGAGAAGGTTAAGGGTACTTATGGCTAGGTTGGGGTTGCTGTGAGAGGGGTGGTTGCTGCTGCCTATGATTTTAGTTAGGGTGTGCACCTTTGGCTTGGAATTTGTGGTGTCAAGGAGTGATCTTTGGTGCCAAGAACCTACCTTTGATCACCATTTTCGTGGTTGAAGGAAGTCAGAAATGAGGAACTGAGTTATGAGCTCCAAAAGCCTCCCTTTCTCTATTTTGAAGCTTGGGTAAGAGTTACCAACCATTGATCATGAGTTTATGTTGATAAAAGAAGTGTCTTGGCATGTTTAATGAGTTAAACGAGTAACCTACCTGAACATAAACCTAAAAATGAATAAAAATGCATGCTTGGACGTTGAAATGGGTTAAAAACCCAACCTTGGAAGTGAGACTTCTTGAAATGTAGAAACTACATTCTGTCGCGAAATATCCGGATATGGATATCCGGATATTGATATCCGGATATGATATCTGGATATTGATATCTGAATATGGGGTCCTCTGATATCCGAATATGGATATCCAGATATGATATCCGGATATTGATATCTATATATGCCCCCGACATATATCCGGACATTCTGAGTTTTCGAAGAACAGTAGCTGCATTATTCATACAGGAGGCTTGTAGGGGTTTGTGGACCTTAGATTGACGAAGTTGAACTTCTGTAATAATCAAGATGAGTCAGAATCAAGTAATTAAGGGCTTAAGGCTTTGTGAGGAGCCTAAAGACGTAAATCGTAAAAGGAAATCATAGTCTTTATGTTTATACTTATGAGCTATGGTTATTGATATGATTGCTGGTCCCAAAATAGATTGTGATTCTGCTGTGTTTGGGCTTTGATTGGACTCTTGGCATTGGATTGTTAGCTTGCAAGGTAAGCTTTCGTGTCCTCGGCTTTGCCATTTTTGGTTCCACCATGTCCCATGGGGGGATGGTTTATATGCATGATGTGGTTTTCATGTATTATTTATTGAAATGCTATGGAGCTATTAAGTGCGATGGTTTATAATATGTATGTGGTGTTACGCCTAGACAAGAGGCCAATGGGTGGTCCTGTAGGCGGGTACAGCAAGGGCTGGTACTGTGTGGGTAATAGACGTATTCCTACACTTTTCTCTGATCAGTAGAATAGTTATAACACACATGACATGATTATCTAATGCATTACACTATCTTGGAACATATATTATTTAACTGTTTTAGAACTTATATTGCGCATGTAAGTGAGCTTGGGGTGGAAGATCCTTGAGGACCCCTTGTCTTACTGAGATTTCTTTTTAGAGATCTCACCCCACGTTTGGGGCACCATTTCAGGTTCAGGTAATGCTGGGCTTAATACCTCCTGCGGCAGGAGACCGGAGTTTAGTTGACTGGTGTATGCTGATATTGCTGTTATATTTGCTTATGCTATGTTGAGCTGCTGTTATGCTTTTAGCTTCATGTTATGGTTATTTGTGTTGAGACTCTGTTGGCTATGTTGCCTTATTTGGTGAGCATGGGGATTATCCATGCCACATTGAATTGACTTTATGTTTTTAGACTTGAGTTGTAATAATGTATCAGGATATTGTCCGGATCACGTGTTGTAGATCCGTGACTTAGATTCATGCTTCTATTTATATATTGAGGTATTTCAGTTAGTTTTCTTTGCAATTTACATACAGGTGATGTTTTTATGAAAATGATTAAGTAATCAACTTGGCTAAGTATAATGACGTCATAATTGAATAAAAGAAAAAGTTATTCCGCATTTTAATTAAGCGTGGCTTAATACGATGACATGTTAACAAACCGGATATATACGGGGTGTTACAAGCATCTTCAACTTCAAATAGCTGCAGGTGCCTATCAAAAATCAGCACACAAAGACTCACTGTTAACTGATCATTTTTTTGCATGATCTCCTCAATATTTTTGCAATTCTCTAACCTTTTGCCAATGTTTTTTGGATCTTTCCACATCTCTTGACGAAATACTCAACAAGTCTACTTTGGGTCATCTTCACCAATGCTGTTATAGGCAAATTTCATGCACCCCTCAGGACCTGATTGACACACTTGGATAAGTTAGTTGTTATGTGACCAAACCTCCAACCCTCCTCATCGTAAGACCTGCACCATTTCTCTTTGGGAATCTGGTCTATCCATGATTCCACTTGTGGGTTAATGTTGACAAATTCCTTAAATCTGATGTCAAAATGAATCTTCGAACTCAGGTACCCTGAAAATAGGAATATATCATAGTTAGATACCAATTTGCATAAGCAACAACAAGTACATAGCCAGGAAATTGTATACCTAGTTTCATCAGGGTTTTCTTCAATTCCACATCCCTAAACTTAGTGTTAAAATTGCTTCCGATGTGATGTAGAAAAAACACGTGATACACAAATGGTGGCTGCCAACCGGCATGATCTCTTATAGCCCTGATGATGCTGGGATGACAATCGGATATTAGACAAATGCCATGCCTATGCGTGACATAAAAACGCATGAGGCTAAGAAACCACAACCAATCATCCAATTTCTCGCCCGGAGGAACAATAGCAAATGCAATAGGTAGAATGTATCCATCTCCATCATGTGACGTGGCAATCAAAAGGGTTCCTTTGTATTTACTGTATAAATGCGTGCCATCAATTTGGATTATGGGGTTACAATATTTGAAGGCCTCAATGCACTGGTGAAAGGTCCAAAATACTCTATGAAAGACAGCCTTATCGGTGTAAACTCGACGTTCATCAACACATTGGTCCGTATCAATCTTGAACACAGAACCCACATTAACCTGGGTCATGTATGTCAGCCAACCAGGCAAGAATGTATATGATTTATCCCAGTCACCAAATAACTTCACAATGGCCTTCATTTTAGCCTTCTAAGCCTTCCTATAACTTATGTTGTATTCATACAAACGTTGTACCCTCTCTTGAATAATAACTGGCTTTAAAGATGGATCTTCTTTTAATATACCTATAAAAAAAACTCTAAGTCAACACTGTCAGAATACAAACTGATAAACATAAACATACCTTAGAAAGTCAAAATATATCGAATAATACATACTCATAATGGCTGCACATATCACATCAGAATCCAACTGTCTATGATCCCGGGTAAGACCATAGTTTAGGCAT
The DNA here is from genome assembly GCA_032173675.1 of Gastrolobium villosum. NCBI lineage: Eukaryota > Viridiplantae > Streptophyta > Magnoliopsida > Fabales > Fabaceae > Gastrolobium > Gastrolobium villosum. The sequence goes on along the minus strand of JAVKPL010007230.1, from coordinate 2,327 downwards.
GTGTGTTCTTTGCCCCACTTACTGACCACACAAGTATTTCCATTCTTCGGCAACAATGCCCTCACATACTAGGGACAACCATCATTATGGTGTCGACACTTCATCATAAATCTATGCTCATCACTTTTTGCCACAACGGCAGTACGGTGAGACTTCATACAATATAATTTAACTGCATGTTGTATTTCAGATTTGCTACGAAATTCCTAATACAAATATAATGGATCCCCTAATTGCCAGCCACCGTGCAAGTCATCGTCACCATACAACATCTTCGTTTCATCATTAGGGTGGGCCCAATTAATGAAGGAATAATGTGGACTTCCGTTCCAAAATGGCTCGATCTCAGAACCTACGTCAAAATTTACAAAGCCGCTGTCAAAACCAATGATAACACAAAGAAGAAATGTTAAATTAAGTCTTTAATTCACAATCTTACCACTGCTAACAGGGTCAACACGAAGTGGTCGCGTAACCTGGGAACTCAGGTTTGGTGAGGTTATGTCAGCGTTGAAATCACCCTCAACGTCAGTATCTGACGTGTCACCTAGCGGAATAACACTCTCAGGTTCACCATCCTCATCACTGTCCATATCCTCATCTATTTCCCTCAATGTTATCTGACTTATGACAGGTGCAGATAAATCGATGACTCTGTCTTCTTGACCAAAATAGGGTTCACTTCTTGCATGCATGGGTGCAGAAGAAGATTGACCACAATCTAATTCAACATATATCTGAATAAAATTTTGAAATTTTCGGTCAACAATTGCATCTATGACACATTCTACATCTTCATCATCACATATATCGTTACCAATGTAGTATATAGCATCCTTACCGACTGTAGACTCTACCCTGGCGATCATCCGCTGAACGCATTGGCTGCCTTGCAGACCCAATTTTTGGTGAATTCTCCCCTTTAGCTCATTGTATGTAGTGCCCCGTTTGATTTTCAACATTTTCGTTTTTTTCTTCAAATTGAACACCATTGGAGCCTTCATAATGCTTTCCATCATAGTAGATCATTGTTACATACATGTTTAGACTTGTGCTCATCTTTCACACGACTTTGGGAGTAGGGTTCTGAAATTGGGGGTTTGGGTTCGGATTTTTGGGGTTTGGAGTTGTGCAAGGACAATGATTTCACAATATTAAGGCTTTAGGGATGGTGGGATGAAATAGTTCTTACACACAGCCAGTTCCTCGCCGTTCATTTCTGTCCTGCAGGCTAGGAGAGCCTTGAGAACAGGGGTTTTTGGCTATGTGTGTTGGGAGGTTTGGTGAGTGGAGCACAAGAGGATCTCACAGGCATTCCTGTGGTGAGAGAATTCCTCGAGGTGTTTCCTGAGGAGATTGACGCCCATTTTGTTGTTAACTCTAGTATTTTGATAAAATCAATCTTTTCCAAAATAATTCATAAGCATAAATCATAATAAAAAAAACTTTGATCTATAATTTCTATTTTATTCCAATTATATCATATTTTTTTTCATATTCTCAAACCGTATACATATAAACATTTGATCATGATCTATATTATATTTATATTATCTTATTCCAAAATATATATGAATTCTCCAGGAAATAAACTCTTTCACTTAAAAAGAAAATAAATTTTACTTTAGTCTATTTTTCATATCTTTGAAAAGAGAATTCTAATCTTAAACAAATTTAAAATATGTTACATTATTTTTTTACTATAGAGAGGATCTAGTTAGCATTATATTTTTGGGCATATACAATATTATTTCATAATTTTAGGGATAAAACTACATTTATATAATCTATTTTCCTAAAACTTGGTTTTAGATACTCTTTGAAATATTGATAAATTACAGAAAAAACTTTATGATAAACAAGCAAATTAATAAAGAGGAGCATTATTCTTACACCCTAAAAGTTTTACAATCTCTTATAATCTATTTTTTCACCGTTGATTTTCATTATTCCAATGGTTATGATTTATTGGGTTTTATTTATTATTAATTATTAATTCCAATAAATTATAACCGTTGGAATGACGGAAATTAACGGTGAAAAAATAGGTTGTAAAATTTTTAGGTTGTAAAAATAATGTTTTTCATTAAAAATTAATTTACTTAAATCTCAAAAATATATCTATAATTTAGAAGGTGTTATATGTAAATGTTTTATAATATATTTTAATGAATGATAATGAAGTTCTTTCTCTCATCTTATGAGTTATTTGCTATGATGCTAATGACACATGGAAAATAAAATGCGAAAGTTTATTATTAATTCATTCAATTATGCTCTGTAAAGCAAGCAATTACATTCAAATCATTGTTTGGTGCAATCTGTGG
>JAVKPL010007229.1:0-29635 GCA_032173675.1 Gastrolobium villosum | reverse complement strand
AGAAGCAAAAAGGACAAAAGCGCGAGCACCATGGCTATCTCAATATAAACTGTTTATATGCATGTATGATTAGAACGTCTAGTATGCATGAATTGGGCAAACCGCGTTTTGTATGGTTATTATGTTTGTCCAATAACGACTAGTGTATACCGATAGATGTTTGACATAGGTAACGACTAGCATGATAACTTACAATATGCGTTTGATGGGACCTAATTAACCCCAAGATAAAAGGAACCCTTAAAAGGAATAAATAATTAAGCATATGATTATCTCCCACCACCAATGCTACTCAAAACTCTTCTACGTAGTGGTGCTCCACAACTCAGTTGGGACCCACTATTTCGTTGGGCTAGAGTAGTGTTTGAAGTGTAAGACACTTAGGGTGCTGGTTTAATGCTTAACTAAGACATAAGTTGCAGGCACAGCCGGACTATGTGCTTATGGTAATGGTGCTAGGTTGGTTGCATGAGATGCACCACTAAGTGACAAAGAGTTGTCAAACTAATGTTAAGAGAGTGTATGAGATACTTTTGATAAAGATCAACCCTTTATTTAAATTAATCTTGCGGTCTCAGACGGAGGTTAAAATAAATAATCGCACTCTTAATCCCACTAAGGTAAAATCTAAAGTAGATTAACCCTAAGTCAAAAGGAAGGGTCATTGACTTAGATAAAATAGTGGGAGGGGCAAATTATTTCAAGTCTTTAATAATTTGCTTTTAACTACATAACCGTATATTAACTAAAACTATCTTTACATCCGTTTCAGCTTATAGTATGACTAATCCACTGTCACTGCGTTCAATACTCGATACGAATAAACTGACCGGTTCGAATTTTATGGACTGGTATCGGAACCTAAGAATAGTTCTAAGGGCCGAAAATATTGCCTACGTTTTAGATGCTGTAATACCAGTAGCTCCACGGGAAGGGGAAGAAGGGTTTGCGGAATTTGATTTCGTAACCCACCAACAGCACTTGGATGACAATGTGATGGCAGTATGCATCATGTTGGCATCCATGTCGCCTGAACTGCAAAAGCAGCATGAGCATATGGATGCTCCCTCTATTATCGTACATCTCAAGGAGTTGTATGATATTAAAGGCAGGCATGAGAGGTATGAGGCCTCAAGAGAACTGTTCTCTTGTAGGATGACTGAGAGCATGTCTGTTGCCAGCCATGTTCTCAAGATGATCGGGCTGATTGAGAAGCTAGGAAACCTAGGCTTCATCATGGATGCCGAGCTAAGTAATGACTTAGTCCTCACCTCACTTCCACCTTCCTTCAGTCAATTCACCCCAAGCCCAAAGGAAAATCCAAGAAGAAGAAGGGCAAGAAGAAGGGTAAGAAGGCACCTAAGGACAAGGGTGATGCTGAGTGCTTCCATTGTGGCAAGAAAGGCCACTGGAAGAGGAATTGTCCAGACTACCTGAACAATGTGAAGGACAAGAAGCATGGTGATGCTTCTGCCTCAGGTATTTTCATGATTGAGATAAATTATTCTTATGCTAATCCATCCTCATGGGTATTGGATACCGGATGTGGTTCTCATATCTGCAATATGTTGCAGGTACTTAGGAGCCCAAGGAGATTGGATAGAAACGAGGTGGATCTCCGCGTTGGTAATGGAGCAAGAGTTGCTGCTCATTCAGTTGGAGATGCTGACCTTATTTTGCCTACGGGCCTTTTATTGCATTTGAATAATTGTCTTTATGTTCCGCAAATTTCTAGAAACATTATTTCAATTTCTTGTTTAGAACAAGATGGATATACTTTCAGTATTAGGAATGGTACTTTTTCTATCATTTTGAATGATATGGTTTACGGTACTGCTTCTTTAATAAATGGATTGTATGTGTTGGAAATGGGAAATGAAGTGCTCAATATAGATGTGAAACGACCTAGGACGGATAATCAATCTTATCTTTGGCACTGTAGACTAGGGCACATAAATGAAACAAGATTGTCTAGGATGCATAGAGATGGATACCTGGACTCCATGGATTTGGAATCCTATGGACAGTGTGAATCTTGTCTAGCTGGGAAAATGATTCAACAAAAGCCCAAAGGGCTTGAGAGTCATAGGGCTAGTGAGTTATTAGAACTCATTCATACTGATGTATGTGGCCCAATGTCTATTGAGGCTAGAGGTGGATATTCTTATTTCATTACCTTTACAGATGACAAATCAAGATTTGGGTATATATACCTAATGAGATATAAATCTGAAGCTTTTGAAAAGTTCAAAGAGTTTAGGAATGAGGTGGAGAAACAGCGTGGCAAGATGATTAAGACATTACGATCAGATCGTGGTGGTGAATATTTGAGCCACGAGTTTCAGGGTTATCTGAGAGAAAATGGAATTCTCTCACAATTTACCGCTCCTTACACACCACACCAAAACGGTGTCTCCGAAAGGAGAAACAGGACCTTGTTAGACATGGTTAGGTCTATGATGAGTGAGACTCAACTTCCAAAATCGTTTTGGGGATATGCCTTAGACACAGCGGCATACCTTCTAAATAGGGTACCGTCTAAATCTGTTCAGACCACACCATATGAGATATGGAGTGGTAAGAGACCCAACCTGAGTTACCTCAGGGTATGGGGATCGCCAGCTTATGTCAAAGCGTTGACATCAGACAAGCTTAGTGCTAAGAGTACTAAATGTCTATTTGTGGGGTATCCTAAAGGTACTAAGGGATACTACTTCTACTCCATGGAAGAACACAAAGTGTTTGTTTCAAAGAATGCTGAGTTCCTTGAGAAGGATTTGATCTCTCAAGGAGGCAGTGGGAGTAAGATTGATCTTGAAGAAGTGCAAGATCCACAAGAACAGATTGAGGAACCCGAGTCTGCTCCGCAGGCGACGTTCTCCAATGGAGAAGTAAACACACAACTCCGTAGACCTACGAGGGTCATCCATCCACCTGAAAGGTACGGGTTTGTGATTGAGAATCAGCAAACTGTTGAGGATGATGAACCAAGTAACTACGAGGAGGCGGTCAAAGATGTTGACTCCTCAAAATGGCTTGAAGCCATGGAATCTGAAATGGATTCGATGTATCAGAACAAGGTATGGACCTTGGTTCCTAAACCACAAGGAATAGTTCCTATTGGTAATAAATGGGTCTTTAAAAGAAAGACTGATGCAGATGGCAACGTTCAGACCTACAAAGCTAGGTTGGTGGCGAAAGGGTATCGTCAAAGACAAGGAGTTGACTATGATGAAACTTTTTCACCAGTTGCCATGATCAAATCTATTAGGATCATGCTTGCAATAGCAGCATACCACGACTATGAAATTTGGCAAATGGATGTCAAGACCGCCTTCTTGAATGGGTTCTTGAAGGAGGAAGTGTACATGACACAACCTGAAGGCTTTGAAAACAAAGATCAGGTGCATATGGTATGCAAACTACAAAGGTCAATATATGGGCTAAAGCAAGCATCAAGGAGTTGGAATATACGTTTTGATGAAGTCGTTAAGAGTAACGGTTTTATCAAGAACGAGGATGAACCTTGTGTTTACAGAAAGGTAAGTGGGAGTAATGTCGTCTTCCTAGTGCTTTATGTAGATGACATATTGCTAATAGGAAATGACATCCCCACATTAAAAATAACGAAAGAGTGGCTTTCAGAAAACTTTACCATGAAGGATTTGGGAGAGGCAGCCTTTATACTTGGTAAAGATCTATAGAGATAGATCCAAGAGGCTGCTGGGTTTATCTCAATCCACGTACGTTGACAAGATGCTAAAGAGGTTTAGCATGGAAGGGTCGAAAAGGGGTTTTCTTCCTGTCAGTCATGGGGTACACCTATCAAGGGCTATGTGTCCTAAGTCACAGCCTGAGAAGGATCGCATGAGTGGAATTCCATACGCTTCGGCTATTGGATCCATCATGTATGCCATGATATGTACGAGACCAGATGTCTCATATGCTTTAAGCATTACGAGCAGATACCAGTCAGACCCTGGAGAGGGTCACTGGACGGCAGTCAAAACCATCCTTAAATACTTAAGAAGAACTAAGGATGCATTTCTGGTCTATGGTGGGGTTAATGAGTTAACAGTGAAAGGGTTCACTGATGCCAGCTTTCAGAGTGACAAAGATGACTGCAAGTCACAGTCAGGATTCGTATTCACCTTAAATGGTGGGGCAGTGTCTTGGAAAAGTTCCAAGCAGGAGACAATAGCAGACTCAACGACAGAGGCTGAATACATAGCTGCTTCAGAAGCAGCTAAGGAGGCAGTGTGGATCAAGAAGTTCATAAATGAACTAAGGGTGGTTCCAAGCGTGGATGAGCCCATACAGTTGCTTTGCGACAACACTGGAGCCATCGCGCAGTCAAAGGAACCTAGGTCTCATCAAAGATCTAAACACGTGCTCCGCAGATATCATTTGATTAGAGAAATCATTGATAGGAATGATGTAAAAATGGATTATGTTCCCACAGACGATAACCTGGCCGATTCTCTGACAAAGGCTGTTTCTCAGAGAAAACATGATAGTCATTATGAGGCTTTGGGCATACGACTTAGGTCTGATTGGCTCTAGGCCAAGTGGGAGCTTGTTAGCATATGGGTGTCCTAGAGACAATCTTTTGATTAAATAAAGGACACTAGATGTAGAACTTTATTTGTCGCAAATAAATGTAAGCACTATTTATTCAGTTTCATATTATGTCTCGATATTACTGTTAATATTATATGAATGAATTGGATAAACCCCTTGGAATAGAACAGGTATCTCTTGAGCATCTGTGATGAGATCACGATCATGAGGATTCAAGGATATTGCATGTCTATTCCTAATTATATGTTCCTAGTCTAGAGACACTGAGTTTGGGGATCAGTGATCTCGAGTAAAGACTAGTACGACTTATCTACTTGTATATGGATACAAGGTAAAGACCTCATGAGCTGCAGATATGGAGATATCTTAGCTAAAGTCGTGGGTGGACCTATAAGAGTATAGCTCGCACTGAACAGACCCAAAAAGAGACTCTATGAGGAAATCTCACAGATAGTGTCATTAGAGTAATCTCTTTATGTTTGGGTGTGTCTTTCCTTAGACCAGAAGTTATTACCTAGACTGTGTTCTTGAAGGCATGTTTTGATTGTATACCTCGTCTGCCTGAAACATGGAGACTCATAGGTATACTGTTGGGCGTGTCCTTAAAGGGCACAGGGCTAGGGTAATAAGCTGAAGGAATTCGTCAAATCTCTGTGAGAGATTAGGTTATCTGTAAACCGGAGAAATCTGGATGACATTTACAGGGACTCGGAAATCTATGCATAGTAAAAGAGATCATGAGATGATCTGCCTTTAGAGTCAGTAAATTGAAGATTCCCTATTTCGAATAAAGCTTACCCTAAACCGCAGGGGTTGATACATTTCCTTACCCTAGGTTAATGGGAAGATAACCGAGACGAAGGGAAATACATACGGTAACCAAATATGTGCAATAGGATGATCAAGTCATTAATCTGACTAGTTCTGGGGCAACAAAGCATTGCTAGTGCTCTGTGTTGTCATTAATTGGGTTGTGGGCTTGTTGGGCCCAAGCCCAGTTATGTCAGTAGCTAAGTTGGACCTAATGGGTCACACACTAACACCTTGTAGTTATGATGGACTAGCTTTAAAGGTATTGGGCCTAATAATGTTATTAGCCCAAGAAGCTGTTTGGAAGCCCACCTAAATGGGTGGGTGGTGCATGGAGTTTAGTAATGGGCTTGGATAGTCCAAGCCATTACTAATTAATTTAATTAGTTAAATTAATAATCAAATATTTGAATTTCGAATTTTGAATTTGAAATTTGAATTTTGAACTTTGAATTTAGAATTTGAATTTCGAAATTCGAATTTTGAATTTGAAATTCGAAATTTGAAATTTGAATTTTAAAATTTGAATTTGAATTTGAATTTTGAAATTCGAATTTTGAATTTGAAATTTGAAATTTTGAATTTTGAATTTGAATGTTTGAACGTTTGAATTCAAGTGTTTGAATTCGAATTTGAATTGTTTTTGAAAAGTTGTTTCATAACAAAAGGATAAGACAGGATCTTATTGGAGCATATTCCTTGGATGAAGAAGCATCTTTGGAGTCTCTCCCTAGGCTGTTTGGTGCGCCACTTTTAAGTGATAAGAGTGTTATCTTATCACTTAAAACAAACCTCCATTCAGATTTGGTGGTTGAGGGAATCAGTGGGTAAGTTGATTCAAATTTTGAATGCAACTGCTCAATGTATTTGGACCCTTTATAGGGCTGAATTATGCGCATGAAAACTATATATTATATGATAGTTTATGAATTTAAGTTTAAATTAATTTGAATTTAAATTCATGTGGATAAGATTGGAGGTTGTTGGCAAAGTTTGTTTTGCAACAGCTCCACCTTATCACACTGTTTCATGCACAACTTTCAAAGAAATTTGAAAGTTTGTTTTTCATTTTGAATGAATGAATTCCCTCCTCCTCTCCAAAGGGTGCGTATAAATAGACATGTTCCTCACCTTAGGTTTCAATGGCAAACCAAGCCAACTCTCCTCCTCTATGCACCATTCTGTAGGGTAGCTCAGTACACCTTTCCAAACAGGATACCTAGCCTCCACCCTCATCACTTGTGCGCATAGCAAGTCTCATTGTGGTGTTCATCTGGTGGCTTTCAAGAAAGAGTTCTTGCATCATAGACGAACGGTGGTGTGGATCACCATTAGAGGGTTTGAACCCTTCAAGCCTGACATCTCATCTCCTTGACTGATCAGGCCAAAACAAGGTAACATCATGTTGTCTTAAAGCATGAATCTATGAGTGCATGTATGTTCCGCAGTAAAATTTTTGTTTTACACCTTACATGCATCGGCCTTCAAAGGCCAGTTTACTTTCACTGACAATGTCTTCCGCTCGGATCGACCGGCCGAAGTCGGCCTTAGGTCCAAAAAGAGGGGCAGCGCCCCGCCTCCGATTCACAAAATAACGTTAAAAGTAGTGGTATTTCACTTTCGCTGTTTCCAGCTCCCACTTATCCTACACCTCTAAAGTCATTTCACAAAGTCGGACTAGAGCAAAGCTCAACAGGGTCTTCTTTCCCCGCTGATTCCGCCAAGCCCGTTCCCTTGGCTGTGGTTTCGCTGGATAGTAGACAGGGACAGTGGGAATCTCGTTAATCCATTCATGTGCGTCACTAATTAGTTGACGAGACATTTGGCTACCTTAAGAGAGTCATAGTTACTCTCGCCATTTACCCGCGCTTCGTTGAATTTTTTCACTTTGACATTCAGAGCACTAGGCAGAATCACATTGCGTCTGCATCCGCATGAACCATCGCAATGCTTTGTTTTAATTAAACAATTGGCTTCCCCTTATCCGTACTAGTTCTGAGTTGACTGTCCGACGCCAACGCCAGGGGGAGACGCCCCAGAGGGCACGTTCCCAATCTTTCCCCGATCGGAGCTCACTGGATATCTCCGGTGAGTGGAGCAATACTTTTTCCTTTTTTTAATTTTATAAAAAATCTGGGCAGTTAAACCAGCAAGGCCAGAATAGTAATTCATATGGTTCGATTGATTCACTACTAATTTACCGGTTCAAATCCCTATTTTTGAGTTTATGATTTTTAAGGATTGCATGGTTGGACCGACTGCAGCTTTCGATTTATCTGATTCGACGACGAGTTCAGTTTAGCTTTAAAAAAAGTGGCAAACAAAGAAAATAATTCAGTAGAGAGAAGAAGGATTGATTATTTTGGGGGTGGTAGTATAATATATATGAATATTTGTTCGTGCTTTTTTTTTTTAATAGGCTAATAGACGATAAAAGATTTTCTTATTTAATAAAAATATTAGTGCCAATTAAGTTACGACATTTTCACCTAGTAATTTTACCTGTCTTTATAAATACAGCCTTTTGTAAACCCTGGACTATCTTGACGGCAGAAGTGAACATGAATGTATATAAGATCACTATTTGAGCTTACACGTTTATACCAAAAACAAAATTGGTGCTTATAATTAGTCATTAATTTAATTATTCAATTCTCCAATTGGGAATATTTCACGTGAATAAAAGAAAAGAGGAAAAAATGGATACATCCAAAAGAAAGAAAAGGACAAGTTTATGGTAGAAGATGCACAAATTAAATGGTTAAATAAACAATTTTGATGTTAATATCTTCAGCTTTGCACTTCCCAATTGGGAATATTTCACGTGAATAGAAGAAAAGAGTAAAATAGAATATGGGTACACACAAAAGAAAGAAAACGACTAGTTTATGGTATAGGATGCAAATGGTTAAATAAACAATTTTGTTATTAATTTGTACACGACAATTGTTACATCATTTTACACCCTTTCATGAGTCAAAAATAAAATATTAAAATGTGTGTGTTTTCTTATTTTATTATCTAAAAAAATAAGTTATATCAGATTGTACAAAAAAGAAAATGGTGTGCAAATTTAAAATTATTTTTAAATAAATTAATCTGCTGATGAATCAGACAACCAATACGTAACAGTAGTATATAAAATATTCCAAACCATAGAGACGACAAGTGATATATGTTATCTGTATTTTTGTAATTACTTTTACTTCTTCTGTTATTAGTTTGTTAGTTTGTTATTAGTTAGTTAGTCTGTTAAACACGTGGCTTCTGACGTGTAATAGTTTGTTAGTAAGTTATATCGTTTAGTTTTTCCAGCAGCTTGTATTCTGGCTGCATATATAGTGTTTAGTTAGTTCTCTCTTTTTCATTGATTGTTTTTCAATACATCAGAAAGTATTTTTCAGATTATGATTCTCTCTTCCATCTTTCTAAGCCTCTTGGGTTCTGATATGGTATCAAAGCTCTGAAGGGAGCTCTGGTGTCATTTCTCACCTTTTACGTTCCGTGTTCTTTCTCTGTTCTTTCTTCGACGTTCTTCCTCAAAGTTTTTTTTTTCTGAAGAATGACGAACCAAGGTTCCCTTCCAGATTACCCGACGAACCCATCGAATCCACTGCACTTACACTCTAGTGAGAATCCTTCGTTGATTCTTGTATCTCCTCCTCTCAAAGGCAAGAATTTCCATTCTTGGCAACGATCTATGAAGATGGCGTTGCGATCCAAAAACAAGATCACTTTCGTTGATGGAACTTTCAAGATTCCAAAGAGCAGCGATTCAACCTTTCCAGCGTAGGAGCGCTGCAACATGATGGTGCTATCGTGGATACATCATTCGATAGAACCATCAATTGCTAAGTCAATCATGTGGATAGACAAAGCATATGAGGTCTGGAATGATCTCACTGAACGTTTCTCACAGACTGATGTCTTCAGAATTGGAGATCTACTTGAAGACATCCTTCGCCTCAATCAAGGAGAATGTACTGTAAGTGATTTTTATACTCAGTTAAAGACACTTTGGGATGAGTTGGAGAATCTCCAACCATTGCCAAATTGTACATGTGGTGCTGCTGAAAAATTGAAAGATTGTTATGAAAGGAATCGTGTCATAAGGTTCTTGAAAGGACTAAATGATCAATTCTCTCATGTTCGATCTCAAATAATGATGATGGATCCTATGCCAAATCTAAACAAGGCATTCTCTCTGGTTATGCAACAAGAACGGAAAATGAATTTTGAATCTGTTTCTGGTACAATCATAGAAACAAAAGCATATGCTGTCAATCAGCAAAGGCCAAGGAATTGCAATTCAACTGGATTCAGAGGTGGAAGAGGAAGAGGATCTAAATTGTGCACTTACTGTGGTCGCACAAATCACACAGTAGAGACTTGCTATGCCTAACATGACTATCCACCAGGATTCAAGAACAAATATGCATCAGCTTCCGCAAATGCAGCAGATACTAATTCTTGTCCAGAAAATGGCAAGAACGATAAAGATCGAACAGTGACAATTAGTCAAGGAGAGTACTAGGATCTTCTTGATCTATTTCAACAATCAAAGATTGAATCTGCAAATGATGATACTGAAGTCCATAGTGCACATATGGTGCAGACTACACAAGGAATGGCTTTCAATGCCGGTAATGGTAAGATTTCTAGTAACTGGATTATAGACACAGGTGCTAGTGATCACATGTCTTCAGTTCTTTCACAGTTTTCTTCTATTAAGAAAATTGATCCAGTAACGATTATGCTGCCTAATGGACAAAAGGTGATAGCACAATTCTCAGGGACAGTGTTCATCTCTAATTCTTTGAAATTAATAGATGTACTATATGTTCCTATATTTCGAGTGAACTTAATATCAGTGGCACAATTATTGAAATCCTCGCAGTATGAACTCACTTTTCGTGACTCTACTAGCTATATAAAACAGATTCCTTCCAACCGAGTGATTGGTTCTGCTAAGCTCGACAAGGGACTCTTCATGTTCTCAGCTGTAGGACAAGTTGAATGTGGGAAAGAAGAAAGTAGTGTTTTGGTGAATAATGTTGCTGATATCTCCAATAAAGTAAGAGACAATATTGTCATAGACACATCTCTTTTATGGCATTTTCGATTAGGCCACATTTCTGATTCTGTTATGATAGATATGCATAGCAAATTTCCCTTTATCCATTGTAATAAAGGGGGATCTCCTTGTGATATATGTCATTTGGCTAAACAATGCCAACTTCCTTATCATATCAGTAAAAGTGTATCTCACAAGGCTTTGCCTTAGTTCATACTGATATATGGGGGCCATTCTCAGTTGCATCAATCAATGGAGAAAGATATTTCTTGACTATTGTAGATGACTTTTCCAAATTTACATGGATTATTCTTATGAAGAATAAAGGAGAAACCAGAAATCATTTGCGTAACTTCTTTGCTATGGTAGAAAATCAATTTGATACATCTATTAAAATCCTTCGAAGTGATAATGGCATCGAGTTTTTGATGAATGATTTTTATGCTAGCAAAGGGATAATTCACCAGACATCATGTGTTCAAAGTCCTCAACAAAATGGTGTAGTTGAAAGAAAACACCAGCACATATTAAATGTAGCAAGAGCCTTGATGTTTCAAGCAAAACTTCCTATTAAACTCTGGTCATATTGTACTATGCATGCTGTACATCTGATTAACCGAGTAATCAGTCCTACACTGTCTGGAAGAACTCCATATGAAGTCCTTTATGGCTCTACCCCATGTCTTACACCCTTAAAGGTATTTGGATGTCTATGTTTTGCTAGTACCTTAGCTTCTGGACGCACAAAATTTTTGCCACGAGCTCGCAAATGTGTATTTGTAGGATTCAAACCTAGCACAAAAGGATATGTTCTGCTTGATTTACTTTCTCACCAAATCTTTGTGTCAAGAAATACTGTCTTCTATGAGCAACATTTTCCCTATGTTACATCTCCAAGTGTTACAGCTTCTGTTCCTTCTGATGTTAATCAAACTTATAAAAACATTGATGACTTTTATCTCACAAAATTCACACCCAATTTACCCTCTTTTTCACCCTCTCTTTTGCCTAACTCCCTACAATGTGACTTACCAAATCCTACTGCATCAAATGAACCTGAATCTGAACCTGAACCTGAACCTTAGCCTGAAACTGAACCTGAGCCTGACCATCTTCGTCGTTCTCATAGATCACGAAGAAGCCCCACATATCTCCATGATTTTCATTGCAACTCAACCATGACAACACCTTATCCCATACAATCTGTAGTCAGTTATGATTCTTGTCCTGCTTCTCATTCTGCTTTATGTTTCCACTTGAACTCTATCCATGAACCTTATACCTATTCAGAAGCTGTGCAAGAAGCATGTTGGAGAGATGCAATGTCAAATGAAATTAAAGCTCTAGAACAGACACATACTTGGACTATCACTGATCTTCCACCAGGCAAACATCCCATTGGATGTAAATGGGTTTTCAAGACCAAGCTGCATGCTGATGGGACTGTTGAGCGGCATAAAGAAAGATTAGTTGCAAAGGGTTACACCCAGCTTGAAGGGTCGATTACATGGACACTTTTTCTCCAGTAGCTAAGATAGCTACTTTTCGGATCCTTCTCAGTATTGCCACTGCAAAGGGCTGGCATCTTGAACAACTTGATGTCAATAATGCTTTTTTACATGGAGAATTGCATGAGGAAGTATATATGAAGATGCCTCCTGGTGTTACTTCTCCTAAGCCTAATCAAGTTTGTAAACTAGAGAAAACTCTTTATGGATTAAAGTAGGCAAGTAGACAATGGTATGCTCGCCTTAGTACTGCCTTAATCTCCATTGGGTACAAACATTCTGAGGCCGATTATTCACTGCTTACAAAAACTGGTACAGATTCATTCATAGCTCTCCTAATATACGTTGATGATATTGTGTTAGCTGGAAACAACATGGAAGAAATAGCTTATGTTAAGAGTTTTCTTGATTCTGAATTTAAGATTAAGGATCTAGGAAAATTGCATTTCTTTCTTGGATTGGAAATTTTGAGGACAGAAGAGGGATTGGTTTTGAACCAACGAAAATATGCTCTGGACCTAATAGCAGATGGTGGTGTCCTAGGAGCTAAACCATGTTCCACTCCTTTAGAACCAGGAATAAAGCTGGACAGTACAAGTGGGATGATATATGAAGATTGGTCGGTAGATTGTTGTATCTCACAACCACAAGGCCAGATATCAGTCATGTTGTGCAACAACTTAGCCAATATGTGTCTAGCCTCACTGATCTGCATATGAAGGCAGCTTTGCGTGTGCTTAACTATCTCAAAGGAGCACCTGGCAAAGGATTATTCTATCCATCCAAAAACAAACTGATACCTGCTGGTTTCGCTGACTCTGATTGGGCCACCTATTGTGATACAAGAAGATCAATTACTGGGTTTTGTGTGTTCCTTGTTGATTCTTTAGTCACCTGGAAATCAGAATCAAACGACCATCTCTAGATCATCTTTCGAAGCTGAATACAGGGCACTTGCAGCCTTGACTTGCGAGTTGCAATGGATACGATACATATTAACGGATCTTCATGTGGAAATTGACAAACCATTTTCGGTTTACTGTGATAACAGGTCTGCAATTCATTTAGCTCATAACCCAAGTTTTCACGAAAGAACAAAACACATCGAAATAGACTGTCATATAATTCGTGAGAAGATTAATCTGGGATTGATTCATCTTCTTCCCATTAGTTCTTCAGCTCAACTTGCAGATCCATTTACCAAGTGTTTATCTCCAGGTCCTTTCAAGAATCTCATTGCCAAGTTAGGATTAGTGAATATCCACCATCCAACTTGAGGGGGGATGTTATCTGTATTTTTGTAATTACTTTTTCTGTTATTAGTTTGTTAGTCTGTTATTAGTTTGTTAGTTTGTTATTAGTTAGTTAGTCTGTTAAACACGTGGCTTCTGACGTGTAATAGTTTGTTAGTAAGTTATATCGTTTAGTTTTTCCAGCGGCTTGTATTCTGGCTGCATATATAGTGTTCAGTTATTTCTCTCTTTTTCATTGATTGTTTTTCAATACATCAGAAATTATTTTTCAGATTATGATTCTATCTTCCATCTTTCTAAGCCTCTTGGGTTCTGATAATATATATAGCTACAGAATCACATACACAAGTTGTTTTTGTTTTTTTTTTGGAGATACCACACACAAGTTGTTTTGAATCATACAAAAGATTGGCGAATTGTAATTCATAATGGTGATATATGTTACACTACAATTCAATTACTGAGCAATTTTATAATTATTTGATATATTGACATGTGCTAATAGAGCTTCTTTTATTTATGAGTCTCTTAAGGTATGATGTGGAGGACCTAGGTGTGTATGAAACTAGTCAATGGATTCACATTTTGAAGATGAAAAGACCTCAAATAAGATGGAAGACAAGAAGTTATGCTTCATTGAAAAAAGAAAAAGAAAAGACTAGTTATGCGTACGTAGAATGAATCTCTCCAAAGAGTCGAACACTCAATACATGCTTAAAACGCCCACAAATAGAAATGGATAGCGATGAGGTATTAACGATGAGACGTTCGAGGTTACGTTTGAACAATTGTTTAAAAAGCCGGCCCGATCATTAACTCGGCCAAGGTCAGGGGTCAATCGAAGGGTCTCGGGTCACTTTGCTGATCCGATTTTATACCTTAAAAAAATATAAATATATATTTTATGTGAAAAAATCAAAAAAATAAAAACATCCATCATTAAAAATTCAAAATATAATTAACATAATTCAACCAATTACATCTATAAGTCAATATTCACAAGCTAATAAAAGTATCCAAGTATAAAACATATATTCCAAAGGAGTTAAAAAAAGTTATATCATCAAACTCAGGTGCTTTTTGTCCTTATCATGCACCTACAACCGTATGTGAAAGGAGATCCTTTACCCAATAGAGAATAATGGAAGAAAGGCGGCGACACAACAAATTAACGGTGATGATAGAAGAACCAGCACGGTGGAGGAGATCACTGGATCAAGGAGATTGAGTCTGGGTCTGAGAGAGAAGATTAGAAGACGAAGGATCCAGATTTCAGATCTAGTTCTAAACCTAGGCAGCAATAAGTTTTTGTTTTTTGTTTTTACACATTAAACGACGTTATTTCGTGTATAATTTTTTTTTAAAAAAAAATGCAGTCACCCCTCTGACCCGGGAATCACGAGTTCAACCAGGGGATTTCGTGAATTAAAAGGGTCAATGTGTAAGTGGGGTCTAACTACTAACCTGAACCATTAAAGAAAGGAGATTAGTGATCCAGAGTGAAATGGGGTTTTAAAACACTGTTTTTTTTAACAGCTTTAAATATGGTATATTTGTGTGTGTGTGTGTGTTTTTTTTTTTTTTTTGAAGATAGGGGAGATGCATAAAGCACATATCATCTTACATCCATACAGTTTTCACAATCTAATCACAACTAGCCTCATATCATTTTCTATATACATACAATATGCTTTTGCTACGTATCCGTAATGTGAGGAAATGTGTTCCCAAGTAATATGGAATAAGTATTATTTCACCTTCAGTAATAATCCTTCCACTCATGCATGTTCACATGAGATATATGAAAAACATCTAATGTGCAACTATGAAGCACCGATACTTCAAAAATCCTGACGTGTCGTGTCCGACATTTCCCGTCACTCTTCGACACTCCGACATTCCCAGTCACTGCAACACTCATTACAGAAATTCAAAAAAAGGTTCAAAGGTTGCATTGCGTTGAGTTTTTAGTTCCAACTATTAGATTCGTTAGATTACGATTACCATTTTATTGAGTGTAATATAAATATTTGAGATGTCTTATATTTTTTTACAAAATTGATGAATATTATAAGTTTAGTTTCGTTTTTTTGTTAAATTATTTAATATTAAATATAACATACACTACATAAATTAAAAATATTATTTAATATCAAAAAGTGTCATAACGTGTCGAAATTTAACTTTGTTTAGAATTAAGGCGTCGGAGTGTCATGACGTGTCACGTGTCAGTATCGGTGCAACATAGATATGCAATAAGCATTATTGAAGGGTTTAAGCTATTTTATGCTCAAGAACTTTTGTTCTTGAGCATTTCAGCCTTTTGAATTTTTTTTCTGTTAAAAAATGGCTTTCAATCTATGCCCTTGTAATTATTATTTTTTTTTATAAAATGGTGTATTAAAAGGCCAAGTCCATAACCCCTCTATGTTAAATTAATATATATATATATATATATATATATATATATATATATGTTGATGTTACCCGACAAGTGTACCGATCGCACAAGTAATATAATGATAAGAAAAGTTTCGTCTCCACATGGATTGTAATCGAATATTAAATAAGCGTTCCTTTTAAGACGGAAGGAATTCGAATAGATGTGAAAAATATTGTTGATTTGAGTAAAAATAAGAACTACAAGTAAAAACGTATTTTTGAATTTTTGTTTATGAGAAATAAAACAGAGATTGATTTTATAAAATATGAGAAGACATTGTAGCTAGAGTGCACTCACCATATGATTGATTTAAAATACTCATTTAAATAAATACTCAGATAATTTATCATCTAAAAATTATTAAATAGTTAACCATCAATTCCTTGCAAGATTAACCTTTTAACCCCAATTGAACCCAATGTTCCTCATGGAATTAAGCAATGAACACGATAAATTAAGCATCTGCAATAATATATATGTCTATTCCTAGCACACATACAAATTGTTATCCTACTCCCTTTCAAGAGCAAAACACCAATATTCCTATCTAGGGTTCTAACCCTCAAACTATCATCAACTTTCAGATTGATAAGTTCTAACAAAGATGATAGAAATTACGCACAGAGTAAAGATAAAGATAAATATATAAACGAGTAAAAACAAATCAATCCGTTGTAACAAGGGTTCACATAGGGTTTGTGACCCTAACTACAATAAAAAGTAATTAGCCAACCATTATCATGGCTGATATATCAATATTCAACATGAACTGGAAAATGAAAAATGGATGAACAAGATGAACAAAATCTCCACAAAACTCTCTCTAAACACGAAGGTTGTCTCTGAAGAATTAGGATTCTAACTCTGTAAAGAGCACCCTTTAAATAGTCCCCTCTTTTCTTCCAAAATTGTCCTTGAAAAAACACAATACTTTGAGTTTGCAAAATAGCGTGGATCCTCGCCACTGTGGCGCTAGACCGCGCCAGATCTCTGGTCATTGGCCCTGCAAGGTGGCGTTAACTTGCGCCAGTGTGGCGCTAAGTTGCGCCACTTCTCTGGAATTTGATGCAGCATGGAATTTCCACCCGTGTGGGTCACATCACCAAGATTTTCGTAATTTCCACCTCTTTTCCCTATATAAATATAACAAATAGGTGAGAAATGTCATTGAGATGAAAAAGTCAATACAATAAGCAAATAAGTACAAAAAAAATGCTCTTTTATGACTTTATTCTCATCATTTTTAGCTTGGAAAAACTACATCTGCCAAAGGCACATCATATGTATATTTGGTAAGGATTATATGCTTGAGTATAAATTGACCGAAAATGGAGAACTCACAATATTAAAGAAAAAAAAAGAAAGATCTTAATAAAATCCTTTCATGTTTTTAATCCGTAAGGGAGCGTTTGGTACAAGAGAAATTTTTTTTTTATCCTGGAATTAATTATTACCGGAATGTGGTGGAGAATATATTTTACTGGAATATTATTAAAAAGGTATTTGGTAGATCCATATTTTATATTTTCCCAAAAAATAAAGTTAATTTTACCGAGTTTGTGTTTGGTTGGTTATGAAATATTAGTGGGAACGTGATGTTATTTTACCAAAATAACCTAACTTTAACCTTTTGATTCAAATATTAAAACTAATGTGTTAGAAGACAAAATGAAATAGATTGGGTGGTTTGGTAGATTCGCCTTTTGCTTCCCGGGAAACTGCAACAAATCCATATATTTTATGGATCAAACATCTGTCCTACGGTACACAAATTAACACACATACACATTTTTCCAGAAAGAAATTTGCTCATCATATTTGAACTACCAAACGTTACAAACATTTTTAGCCGAACGGGCATTTCCGGTTATTCCAAAAAAAGTTGCGTACCAAACGCGCTCTAAGTAAAAAAGTTGCGTACCAAACGCGTTCTAAGTAAAAACAAATTATCTTATCAAAGTGAAGGTAATTTATTTTCACAATTGTAATAGTGCTTTTCAATTAGTTTTTTTTTTTGGTAAAAGAAATATATATTTCTTATTATTTCTCAATCAGTTTTGTATTGTTGGAGGGCAAAGTAGTCATATAACATTAACATCAATAACATCTTCTTCTTTTTTGGTGAATACATCAATAATATCTTTATTTCAAACCAGTTAGGGTGGATGGTGATTGAGAGAAAAGAAGCGGAAAAATATAAAATACAAAATACAAAAAATGAAAATGAAAATAAAGACAGACAAAAGAGAAAAATAAATAAAAAGGAAATATAATAATATAAAAAAATTAATTATATAACCATCGTAAATATTAACCAAAAAGTCATCAAGTGGTTCTTTTTCCTTCCTCTATCAAGTACACCAGTTATAAATCTAGTTCTCTTGAAAGGTCATATTATCTTAAAAAGGCATATTGCTTCCTCCTTGCCAAAAGATAAAAAATAAATAAGATATATATATATTGCTGGTTCAAGATAATTATTTTATAGTTGAGCAACATAGTACGTTGCAAATATTTTCCTTTCCTTCAAAATAAAATATGTTGTCTGTTTACTTATCCTTCTAATTGAAAAATGATAGTTCACTAAAAGAATTTCTCTCTTTTAAAAGCAATACTTTTTGTCCAAATTATTTTTTTATTTATTAAATTAAAAAACAGTACAAAATATTTGAATTATTCCTTTCCTCCATTCTCTACCATTCTCATTTATCAGAAAAGTTCATTGGGGAAGCCTTCAAAATTACTCTGTAAAGGCTTCTAGATTGCTTTGAATTAATCCAGGGGTGAATTAATTGAACCCAAGAGTACCTAACTAATGGTGGCAATTTGCACCTTAACCCAAGAGTAAGACAAAATTTCTTAGGCGAAGTAACTTGGGTTCAATGGTAAAAATCATCGCGCTTTATACCACAAGGGGAATTAGTCTCGAGTAGGTACATCCCCGAAAAACCAAAAAAAAAAAAAAACACACAAAAGTCAGCTATTAAAATAGGAGGAAGGATATTTTTACTACCAAAATTTTCCACTATCAATTTACTACCTATCTAATCACCATTGGATCAATATTTTCTCTCTATTCATAAACTTTTTAGCATTCTCTCTTTGATCCAATGATGATTAGATAGGTTTTAAGTTAGTAGTAGAAAATTTTAGTAGTAAGAATATTCTTCCTCTTAAAATAGAGAAAGATTATATTTATAAACATTTTTATTTACAAACTCTTAAAAATTACATTATGTCTAATAAGTAATACACTTTTGAGTAGAATACCATCGATCATACATAATATAGTTTGTAAATTTATAAAAAATTTTTTGTCAATATAACCTACTTATCAAAATAATATACCATGAAAAAAATATATAGAGCTAGCTAAAGATAGGTCATAGGAAAGGGACAACATATTAATGCATTACAGTTGAATTAATGGAAGTTTTCAGAACAAGACGAAGGATGGGGTCTTCTGTATCAGTCCCGAACCTACGCACTCTTCCCTTGTCTGACTGAACATTTGTCAACGGATTTGTTTATGGAATATTATAGAATCAGTCCTCTCTTCCTTCAAAAACCTGAAGACGGTTTCTTCAAAACTTGTTACTGTTCCCTACCCCACTCTTTTCCTCTTCCCTTCACTATATATACATCAAAATGAACACAACATTAACATCCATCCAAACTTTGGTTTTTCATTTCCCTCCCCCAACATTCATTATATATATATTTCTCAACCAAGGTAGTGGGGAATATAACTCTAATTAATTAAGCTCTTTTTCTAATATCCTCAATGAAAAAGCACATTTTGATATATTTGTGCACTTAATTAGTATATTATATGAATTTGAGCATAATACACATTTTATTTCATTTTTCAATTTTTTTGGTTTAGCACATGTTCTTAATTTATTTACATATGCAGGGTATAACATGTCTCCTGCAATGGCAGTAAGTGATCAGAGTAGTGATGATGATACACGAGGAAATCAATATCAGAAAGGGGTGAAGCAGCTTGTTGAAAGTGGCCTTCACACGATACCTAAAAAGTACATTCTTCCTGCTTCAGATCGACCTGCTACAAATACAGAACATCCAAATGTTGCTAAGCAAAATCTTGAGCTACCCATCATTGATTTTTCTGATTTGCTTGGTCCAAGTAGACCCCAAGTCCTTCAATCCTTAGCCAATGCTTGTGAACGGTACGGATTTTTTCAGGTATGTAACTGGCCACATAAATTTTATGAACTTGTCAAGCTCTAAAACTTTATAATCTATACATGTAGTTGAGCTATATACCAGCTACATCAAACCTAAAATCTTGCATGAGATAGCATATTGGAGTTGTAGAACAATATCAAAGATAACAATCATTGATTCGAGTGGTAGGAAATTGTTCTCCTTAACCAGAAACCAGAGGTCTCGAGTTTAAGCACCAGAAATAGAAATAAATAAAACAAGAGTTTTATAATTCTCATGTTGTAGGAGAATTGAAATCTTGTAGAGATAAAAAGCAGGACCCTGTGTTAGAAAAAATTATATGTAGGACCCATGTTAGCACGGAAATCGAAGGGCGTGTAGGAAAATCTGAATTCTCATGTTGAATGAGAATTATAAAACCCATAAAACAATTTACCAGCAAAATAGTGTCCCAAAACATAAGCTTGCTTGTAGAATTGACTCTTTGATAGATGAGAAAAAATAGTTATTGTTTAGAATGATGTGATTGAAAGTTTGTATTTGTTTGATTGATGCAGCTGGTGAACCATGGCATCTCAGATGAAGTTATAAAGAGCATGATGGATGTGAGTGGAAGGTTCTTTGATCTTCCTTTTGAGGAAAGAGCCAAGTACATGACAACTGATATGAAAGCAGTGGTTCGATATGGGACTAGCTTCAGCCAAACCAAAGACACCGTGTTCTGTTGGAGGGACTTCTTGAAACTCCTCTGCCATCCCTCGCCTCATTTCCTAACCCATTGGCCTTCTTCTCCCGTGGACTTTAGGTATGTACTCTTTCACCTTAATTAATTAAGCTATACCATATTTAATTAATTTGATTAATCAATTCAATCTCCCACTTTCTCCCTTTCTTCCTCTATCTACGTGGACAACGTTTTTAAGATTAATGGCATATTTAATTTTTCCACGGAAAAATTATTAAGCTTATGCCAACGAGATTGACTCCGACTGAATTAAAAAACATGGGTTTCGAAAAGTAGGGTATAGTGCGTAAAAGGATATAGATAAATTTTTTGCATTTGTTTTAGGACGAAGATCATGGTATTTTTGTAATTTTAATTTATTTCAGGGTTATTATAACATTTATAATTATTTTTTAATTTTTCAATCCCAAAGCG
Organism: Gastrolobium villosum; assembly: GCA_032173675.1. Taxonomy (NCBI): domain Eukaryota; kingdom Viridiplantae; phylum Streptophyta; class Magnoliopsida; order Fabales; family Fabaceae; genus Gastrolobium; species Gastrolobium villosum. The sequence goes on along the minus strand of JAVKPL010007229.1, from coordinate 8,616 downwards.
ACGTTGCTTTGGAAATAAATGCAGATAATTTATATGCAGTAAGTGCAGAAATATTTTTCCAATAGTAAAATAAAACCGAACTGAAACATGAAATGTGGTTGTGATATATTATTAGGGATTTGCATTTATCATGCAACAATAAACAAAAAAGTTTCCTACGTACACAACATTTTGTGAGCTCGCACTTTTTGAAGAAAAAAAACCTAAGGCACGCAAAACGAATCTCTATAATATTACACAATCAATTTTCCTACAACATAACTCTTATAAAACCCATATCATTATAGGATTTGATATTTCTTACAAAATTATCTCCTACACACATGAAAATATACGAGATCATGTGAGTAGAAGAAAGAGAAAAAAGAAGACACGAGTACGATCTACTTTTATGTGTGTATGTTTGTATAAGATAATTTTATTTCCTATTACTTTTATGTGTGTATGTTTGTATAAGATAATTTTATTTCCTATAAAGATTAAACTGAATAATATCATATCTTGAAATGAAATATTTTCCTTTCTCTTAAGCTTCCTTCAACTAGGATAAATTCCAACTCTCCGATTTGTGTAGGTTGGGATAAAAGTGAATTATATACAACCGTACAATTACATTTTTATAAAGAGACAATTTTCAAATTCAAATCTGTGACCTTCTAAATCAGAAGGAAGAACATAACTAAAAAATATTAATAACATAAACACTAGCATGAGGACAAATTTCTCTTAGTATTTTTTTCGTCAGATACAACGTGTGTGTTTATTCTTGATTTACATTAAATGAAGGCAAGTGGCGGCTACCTATGCGGAAGAAACCAAAAACTTATTCCTGAGGTTAATGGAAGCCATCATAGAGAGCTTAGGAATAATGGAAGCCAACGAGACAGAAGGAAAGGACAATATTATGAAAGACTTGGAAGATGGGAGCCAGATGATGGTGGCCAATTTCTACCCACCATGCCCTGAACCAGACCTAACCCTTGGGTTACACCCTCACTCTGATTATGGCCTCCTCACACTCCTACTACAAGATGAGGTGGAGGGTTTGCAGATCCAATTCCAAGGGAAATGGTTCATTGTTCATCCTATTAACAACGCCTTCGTTGTCAACGTTGGTGATCACCTAGAGGTACACAAATTCATTTTCCATTTTTACAAAAAATAAATAAAATATTAATGTCATGAAACATGAGAGCCCACCATTAATTGACTAATAAGAATTTCAAACCATTGTATATGATATCTTTTATTAGAACTTAGTATAAGGACTATAGCAATAAACACATAATCAAAGGTAAAGAAAAAAAAGTTTGTTTTAGTTGACATCAATGTATGGTTATGTCTAATAAATTTATAAATTTATTATTATGTTTTTGTTACCGGCACTTGTTATAATTAGATGTGTAAATGAGATAGATCGGTCTATAGGAGCCTATATGACCTATCTTATATTAGGCCAGACTTAACCTATTACAAATAGTAAAATAGAATAGGCATATACTTTTAAAAAAAAATCTATTTAGAAAATAGGCCATGGATTTTTTTGTACATGTCGGGCCTATAAGCCTATAGGATGACCTATATCATATTATTTATTTTAAATAAAATAAACAAAATTATTATTTTAATAATTTTGAATAATAAAGTAATATTATTGTAGGTATTTTTTTAATTGTTGAATGTTTAATAGGTTTAAACAAGCTAACAGACCTAGGCCAAGACTTTTATTTTTTAATTATAGGTTAGGTCAGACTTGTAATTTGGGGCTTACACAGGCTAACAGGTCAGATCAATATTTTTACACAAGTCTGACTTATTTAAACCTAGCCTATTTACACCTCCGGTTATAATAATGTATTCAGTTACAAAAAAAATAAGTAAATTTTGAAAACTCTAAACTGCAGTAATTATTTATGGATTTAAATTCAAACTTAACAATTAGGAGGCTAAACATCTTAGGTTATTATGCTAAAGTAGGAAAGACATATTAGGATAAAATTAATAAACTCAACCACATATCTCAACCAAAAAATTGCGTTGAATACATATTATGCCAAAGTCTATTTCTTTTAATTCAACCTTAAATTTTCAAAGTATTAATATAAGAGTTAGGATATTCTAATTACCAAAAACTCTCACTACTAACTTACTACACATCACATCACCATTAGATCAAAGAGAGAGAATGTTAAAAAAAATTGAAGAGAGAGAAATTATTAATCTAATGGTGATTAGATATGTAGTAAGATGGTAGTGGAAAATTTTGGTAGCTAGAATATCCCTCCTCATATTAATAATACAAACATTGAGTCTATATATGCACATGTCAAAAAGTGATATTTGCGGGTTGTATGTATTTAAGCTGCTGCTGATTCTTCTATTTGATTTGCCAGATATATAGCAACGGGAAATACAAGAGCGTGTTACATAGGGTTGTGGTGAATGCATTGAAGAGTAGGACATCGGTGGCTTCACTTCATAGCCTTCCTTTCAATTGCACGGTGAGACCGTCACCCAAACTCATTAATGAAGCCAATCCCAAACGTTACGCAGACACCGATTTTGATACCTTTCTTGCCTACGTCTCCTCCACAGAGCCCAAGAGAAAAGATTTCCTTGACTCTAGGAAATTGACTTTTACATGACTAGAACCAACAAAAAAATAAAAAAAAAATAATAAAAAAATTATATCTATATATATTGAAGTGAAGTGCCATGGCGCACAAATAATTGATTAATTGTTAGGGGAGAAATTAGATATGTAACATATTAATCATAATTTGGTTGGACCACTATGATTGTCACTGATATCTATTATGGGTTTTATAAGAGTTATGTTGTAGGAAAAGTGATTGTGTAATGTTATAGAGATTCGTTTTGCGTGTCGTGATTTTCTTTTTTCTTTAAAAAGTATGGACTCCACAAAATATTGTGTGTGTAGGAAAGCTTGTTGTGTCATGTTAAATGATAAATATAAACCCCTATTTTTATATATGTTTACTCGTGATCAGTCTCGTGAGCAAAGATGCTAGCCTGGAAAGTCCCTAGCTCTGCTATATCTTGACATTAAGAAAATTTTGGCAAAGTGTGGTCTACATAATTAGCTAGGTAAAGGAACATATATAATTCGATACATATGGATGGTACTTAGTTAATTATTGTTAAACAATATTTAATATTAGATCGCGCAAGTTTTCCTTCATATTCACTCTGTCACGGAATAATATGCTGTCATGCATTTAATTTGTAGTACTCTCTTCTTTTGGACATTTTCTTCCTTTCCCCTTCTCTTCCTCACAAGTTAATTAACCATAAAATACTGAATAGGACAAGTAAATTACTTACAATAAATATATATATATATATATATATATATATATCATTCATTAATCAAGACCAAACTATGTATCTTGTATACGCAGTAGAGATGTCAAAACGGACTTGACCCGGCAGGCGGGGTGAGATTTTTGAAGTAAAGTACTAAAACAATCAAACTCTTTTTTTTTTACCGAAGGAAAATGAAAAAAAAAAAAAACTAGGCCGGCTGACGGGACGTGGCGGGCTACTCATTTGTAGGTGGATTGATAGGAGGGCGGAGCAACTCTATATATGTATGTGAGAGTTGTAATTTATTAAACTATACCCATTAATATCTATTAATTAATTACTAAATTCTAATGAAAATCAAAAACTGAGATGAGAAATAAAATTTCTTATTGTTAGAGTCAAATTAAAAGATTCCTCTTTATATACATATATATAGGGAAATACTTATATACATATATATACTTATATATATATATATGGAATATATAGTATATACATCTATATATACATATATATATACTGTATATATATGAAATAACACTAGGACCCACAAGAAAGAGGAGAGAGAAAATAATTAATTATTAATCCCAATAAATGATAACCATTGATTGGCGGAAATCAACGGTTGAAATCTGGTGTCAAATTGGGAGGGATCTTTTGACTCTAGAGTAAGACTTACAAGTCTTATTCTCCATATCAACCATTAATTTTCGTCCATCTAACGGTTATTATTTATTTAAAATTAATAATTAATTTATTGGTATAGATAACGGTTAGATGGACGAAAATCAATGGTTGAGATGGAGAGTAAGACTTATAAGTCTTACTCTAGAGTCAAAATATCTCTCCCTTATATATATATATATATATATATATATATATATGGGAAATAGTTTTCTTATGTTGTAGGTAAAAAATTATCTCATGTAATAGAAACAAAAGTATAAGTGAGACCCACATGTAAGAGGAGAGATAGAAAAATAGAAGTGGGATTCATTTTTTATTATTTAAATATTGAGCTCATTCACCTTTTATTTAAAACTTAGGCATTCATTTATTCTCGGAATAAATCTTCAATACTTATATTATTTAATAAATTTTTGTAGAATATCACGATCAATTAATGTAAACAAAAAAGGAAAAAAAATATATCCTAATTCACCTGAGTATAAGCTCATGTCTAACAATAGTTTTTTATTATTTATTATGCTCACAACTCTCATTACAATCATTCTGTTGTGAAATAATAAAAACATTATCAAAGCCATAAGTTGCAAAAATTATTCATGAGTCTAAGCTCAAAGAAAGAGTTCAAAGTCCAAAATAATGTAAGGCATCTGCAAGCGCATGGGTGTTCTCCCAGACATCCCTGTGTGAGTCAAAGAATATGTGTCAACCAAATAAATGAAATATACAAAACATACTCAATATTATGTGAAATTATCTTTACGTTCATACTGACCACATTTTAAATAATTCAAACATTCATCAACCTTATAGTTGACTGACATTACTTATATCATAGGACATGATCGTTTAATATTGGTGTCAAATTACAAAAAGTAACTTTTAGCGACGCATAAAATTCATCACCCGAACGGTATAATCCGTTGCAAGTTTGATCTGTGATGGAAATTATGAGAACGATAAAGTTGTCGCAAAAAGTCTTATTATAAACTATATTTGCGATGGATTTTGGGCGTTCCAAAATCCATCACAAATTGCTACGGATATATTCTGAAGCATCATTCTATAATTCTATTGCAATTGGCAGAGCTGTCTGCAGTGTTATTCAGTCACAAAATGCAACGAATTTTTCGTCATAAATTTCCATAGCAAATTAGTGTCTGAAGTATTTTATTAATTCATCACACACTTTGCGATATGATATGAAAACCTAATCTGTCACAAGACTTGCGTTGGAATAAGTTATCTCAATCCGTCGCAATTTTGCGGTGGAATTAACATATTTTGTTGCACTATGGCGACACAATTGGATGAATTAGAAAGTTCATCGCAATTAGATGAATTAGAAACTGGACAAACGTTCATCGCAATTGGATGAATTAGAAAAAAAATTATAATTATTAGACTTCTTCCTGTATATAGCAACCACTCAAATAAAGAAAAAAAAAATATTGATTACCAAAAAAGTAGAAAGAAAAAATATTAATGAATAAATAATACTGAATAATGTATTAAAAAAGTGTATACAGTAGCAATCCTAAAAAATTATACATAACAAAACGAAATATAAACAAAAATGTTGTAAACAAAATGGAATAAAAAGAACTATAATAATAAATAATGTCTATAAAGTAGCAGCCTATAAGTGATCATCATCAGCACTCGTAACCAGTCCCTTGTTGTTGTCCTATTTCTCCTTCATTAGTTCCTGGAGCTATTCCTGCATTTCCCTCATCATGTCTGTTTGCTGCTGCATCATCTTCGCTTGCTGATTCATTAGCTAGTTCGTAGCATTCAGTTACGCCTCCAGCTCGGAAGTCTTCGCCTAATGTGCAGCTTCCATGTTGGTAACCAATGCCTTAATCCTTTTAAAGTCATATGCAAATACATCATTAGAACGTAAGTTAATTTCTTCTTCATAATTTAAATGGACTAAAGAGTGAAAATGCAAAACAATTATGAAATGGCATTACGTTTACCTACAGAAACACCTCCAACCTGGATGGATGAGCGCTTGGTAGGTCAGTTGATTGGGAGATGCTCCTAATCCAAACACTCTTTCTTTATTGTCCAATCCTCTTACAACCTTAATGAAGAGGTTTTCGTTATCGGACTAAGAGAAATTGGATGTGGAGTCTGTCGCATACTGCGTGGCCTATTCCTCTTCAAACTTGCGATAGTTTTCTTACAAGCCAAAAAAAAAAATAATACCACCAATGTGGACATGTAATATGAAATAAACATCTTGCTTGTTTGAAGGGGTATAATATGTTGTCTGTGTAGAGCCACATATGTATCCCTCAGTGGGTATAATATGTCAATCTAGGGGTACTCTTTGAAGTAATGGTAAAGACTAAGGCTCAACTTGAATTTCCCATGTATTGGCAGATATATTGCAATGGGTGTGTGTGTGTGTAATTGGCTAAGGTGGTTCCACATTTAACAAAGTTAGAGCTCATAAGAAGAGTAGACTAGAAGATGCCCATTCAATGAGAGAAGGGTTATTTAGAGATGAGAGGTCACTCTCAAGCATAGGAGAGAGAAAGAGGTGTGTGTCCAGAGCTAAACCACCTAGCTAAGCCTTGTCTTTGAGACAAGGCATGCTGCGCCAACTGTCAATGTATAGTGGGCAGCAGTGCAGGATAAGAGAAATCTCTTGTGTTAAGCCTTTATGGCTCATCATGTAGATGTGAGCTATTAATATTAGGCCTAACTTGCTGGGCCTAAAAAGGCTGGCCAGAATAAGTGGAACCCTAAAAATTGAACTAGGAGGTAAATATACACGTCCAAAACAAGATGAAAAACTTTTCATTAATTATATTATTCTAAATGTCATCTTGAGAATTAAGCATATGTTATCCTCTCACGTCACATAATCTCGTATGATCGGATGATTTTATTTATTTTTTTAATTTTTTCCATTGGTTCATCTATTACTTAATTAATCCGGTTGAAATAGAATAGGATTGTAAGAACAAAAAAAAAATTCATACCAAGTTTATAACACATTTATATACTTAGAACACAAACTTGAAAACATCTCTTAAGATAGAATTATCCTATGCTAGTTGATTCACTTACTTAATAATATGATTTTAATCGTTTATAAATAAATCAAAGCTTGATGAAGGAAATGATGGTAATTTACACGTGTAATACCGGGACGTTGTAAAATCCAAGCTGAATTTCTTGTTATCTTTCCCATTAATTGTCCTCCACTCTAGTACAGTAGTTCATGTACGGAACATTTTATTGAATGGTATACTGTACTTTGTGTGGAAAGTGGAAAGTGGGAAGTGCGAAGTGGGAAACGGTTCCATTCCCACCATCGTTTAACTCCCAAACTCCCAGACAGTATCCAAAGTAAATCCTTAAACAATGCCTTGTTCACTCTCTCTGTCATCTCTCTCTCTTTTTCCTCACCACAAAACCACTCCTTTCCCTCTCACTCTAAAATCTTATCCACTTCACCACTTCACTGTGAAATCCTCAATTAACAAAAACCCCTCCACCAATTCCAGTTCCAACTCCAACACCAACAACAACACCAAATCCAGTTCCTGGGTAAGCCCAGATTGGCTTACTTCACTATCTAGGTCCCTAACCACAGGGAAAGACGATTCTGGCATTCCTCTAGCAAGTGCCAAGCTTGATGATGTTTCTGATCTTCTGGGTGGTGCCCTTTTTCTCCCTTTGTTCAAATGGATGAAAGAGTATGGCCCCATTTACCGGCTTGCCGCTGGCCCAAGAAATTTTGTGGTAGTTAGTGACCCTGCCATTGCCAAGCATGTGCTCAAGAATTATGGAAAATATGCTAAGGGTCTTGTTGCTGAGGTCTCAGAGTTCCTCTTTGGGTCTGGTTTTGCAATTGCTGAAGGTCCACTCTGGATGGTAATGTTTCATTCTTCAAGATTATTCCAATTCTAGTTTAGATGTTTATTGCTGGTTTTGAATTTTGAGAATGGAAAAACCAATGTGTTATGGCAATGTGGGTTGTTTTGCTTCTGCTTTAGACTTTACAAGTGTTGAGCAATGAGATGCAATATCTAAATTTGATAGCATACTCTTTCTTTCTCAATGTTCTCAATCTGTTATGTCATATAGGGGTGTTCATCAACCGATTCAAACCACTGTGACCGGAATAAACCAAAAACCGAAAAAAAACTACAAATTTTAATTGGGTTGGATTGGTTTTTGGTTTTTGGATGAGTTGATGAAGACAGATCCAATCCAAACCGATCCAATATATGAACTCCCCTCTACCTACTTGTCTTTCCCCGATCATAGCCCAAAAAATTCTAAACCCAAAACCCATTAACCCATCAATTAAACCCAAGAAGAAAAAATCTAGTCAGATTTCATCAACAAAATTTTATCTATCTTTATAGAGCTTTATCTCTCATTACAAAAAAAACTATACATTTTATATTTAAAAAAATAATAATAATACAAAGCTAATATATACAAAAGATGTTATCCCAAATGGTTTCCCGGGATACTAGTAGCAACTTTGGGAAGAGGTGTGCACACTAGGAAGATGTGAATTGATTATGGCCAATGTGATTTGTTTGTGGCTAGCGGGGTTTCCCTGGTCAACAGGAG
>JAVKPL010007228.1:0-29737 GCA_032173675.1 Gastrolobium villosum | reverse complement strand
ACCACCAGGGTAGGGATATCAACCTTTCATTTTACCAAATACATTTCTATTTAACAACTAGCATCACACCTTCTTACTTGAATAAATCACAATTAATCCCTTATTAACATCCTTGGCCATTCAGGCCACCAACTTAACTTAACATCTCACCATCACAAGCCTTTACATGAAACTTTGACTCAATCCATCATCAATAATCAATTTTCCATTCCCTTCACATAGGGTGATAATCCAATAATTCATTTCACAATTTCTGAGAAACCATAATTCCATACTACCACACTTGGTATACACTCATGCACATCTCCGAGTGCTCAATTTCATAATCCAAACTGCCATCTCATGGCACTGCACATTTTTCATCATATTTGGCATATTACTGTTCACTTATTTTTTCCAAAATTTCACCTCTTGCGTTCCTCACAAGATACAATCCTCTAATGCAATGGGTAAGAACGTCCCAGGTTTAACCCCTCGAGCTCTTGCTGTCCTAAGGGCCCCAGGTGCAATGCCCCACCAATCAGAGAATCTGTCCTTATAATTCACGCAAGAAGAGGTAACATGCCATCGGCTGTACTAACAGTCCCACTAACACAAGGTTCTACCTCACACTACTTGACTTATACCAATTAATAATAATAATCTCCGGGAACATAATCCATACGGAGATAGCAACATAATCCAGGCATATAAGCCACACAAAGATAAACACATTCACCTCAAATCCGTATATAACGGCAAACAGATTCTTTTATAGATACATAATGGTATACTAGTTTTATCTTACCCTTGCACCATTCACTATAACTTTCTAATATGGTTCTTTTCTCAACAATATACTCATTTAACTTGACTAATCATTTGTCTTAGTCCATAACACAATCATCCTCACATGATTCCATCATCTTTCTCGTATTTTGACACCAAATTTTCATTTCATAACAGTACCCATGTTCGGTACCGTCTTAATCCATTGCCCATCATGACTTATAGCAGCCATGCTCAACACTTTAGAAGATCCACTTCATTAAACTGAATTCACTTTTTTACTCAATATTTCACTATGACACCAAGAGTGTCCTCATTTAACAGTCCATGCATTCTGCGCATCGGGACCACCAGATAAATTCTGATTTCGAGCAGCGCTCGCCTGGGACTTCCAAGAGCAACACCTCTTAGGATTCAATCCACAAGGGGAAACCCAGGACAATATTTATTGTCACATTATTGACAACATGTGTGCCATGATATAACTTGCACACCGGGACTCCATCATGAGTCCCATACCACCTTGAGCATCCAATGACACTCCCAAGAGACAAATCTCTTCACATTTCCCATCATAGGGAATTTCACTTACATCATTGTTCTTTTACAAAAATAATTTCTTCTAGTTCATTACAGCACACATATAAATTTAGGCACCCCGGCCTTCACAAAACATATAGATATACACATTTATATATATTGGCGTTTAGCCATCACAGGATTACTATCCACTTATGCTTAGACCACATCATCAACATTTCAATGCTCCCTCACATTATGTAAGCATATTAGCATGATTAATACTCCACACTCATTTATATTTTTATCACCTCACATTTGTCAAGTCCAACCATCCTTAACTTATGGATTCTCATACTTTCAATCAAATTCACCAAATGCCACACATGGCAATTTTCCTCAACTTCTTATATTTTACGTTTTATTCATATAATATCCTCACTTACATTCAGCCACATTAAATCATCATGGACTAACGTCCCAATTTTCAACATTGAATTATACATCTCATCATTTCCATAGTTCTCTTAAGTTATTCACAATCCTCAATCCAAAATTTGAAATTTCAATTTACTTCTTCATCCAAGCATCTTAAGTCATCCAAGTGTATGCCCTCATCAAGGGTCTTATAACCTTATACTTTACCCAAGGTATTCAATATTACATATAACACTCGTATTCAAATTTTCACGAATTCATTGGGGTTTCAATTTCCCTACCATATCAAGGTTATAGCACTAATTCCACATATACTCAATTTAATCATTTCCAATATACCAACACATCTATCCACACCTTTATTTCTATTCATTACAATACATGTTTACATTTCACATTTTCTTCAGTTACCACCAATTTCACTAAGTTACAACAATCCAATAGCACCATACATTTTTATTGCATAAATCATCATTATACAATCATACTACCACATTATGCAACAATTCACAACACCATTAACTCACTAAGTCCTCGATTACAGTATCACAATTTATCCTCACTAAGTCCTCAATTATACCAAATTCACTTACTAACATATCCATCCGTGGGGTAGTCAACACTGCACCCACCACCTTAACCTAAAGACTGGCGTTGGTGCTCCAGGGTTGTCACGAAGGCATCTTATACTGACCACACATTGAACACAAGGAATGGGTTGATCAGGCCCAAACTAAGGAATCACATGTGCAGCAGTCAATAAGAGTCTACGTACAACTATACAGCACTCACCTCAATTACACACTCATCAGAGTTCCCTAAAGAAACTGCTCTGATACCATAAAATGTAACAGCCCGTTACGTACCGGTGTTGTTAACATTACTTATGATATTAAGCGCAGTTACAATCACAGTAATTGGGTTAATTAAATTACGGGCAAACTTTTTCCTTTTATCACGTTCCTTTTTATAACAATATCCTTTTCCGTAATTAATTAAAACAACACTATAATTGTAAATGCAATACGCGGAAGCATCTAGCAAAACAACAACACTAAACTTTTCTTTTTCTTCAACTCATTTTAAACCCATCAACTCATTCTCCTTTCTTACCAAGTTCTAGCCCTTTACGTAAGCTACGCGTGGTTTCAAACCACGTATCATTTGGAGTTCTACCCAACAAGTTATGCCCCTTTCTTTAAGACAAGAAAAACCTGAATTTTCAAAAATTGCACTGTGGTAATCGATTACCAGTGGGTGGTAATCGATTACCACCTGTCAAAAATGAGGCAGTAGCCAAATTTTGACCTCCTCTGTTCTGGTAATCGATTACCAACCTTGGGTAATCGATTACCTCACATGGTAATCGATTACCAAGCCTCAGTAATCGATTACCAGTGAAGACAGTAGCTGATTTTTCGTCCCCTGTTGCATGGTAATCGATTACCATGCTTGGGTAATCGATTACTATGCAGCAAAATGACAGATTACAGCATTTTAAGCCCCAAAAAGGGTTGTGTAATCCATCCCTAACCCCTTGATACTCCACACAACACTTAAACATACTCTAATCTAGGCACTAGGCCCCTCAAACATGCATTTCCATTCATTAAAGCATCATTTACATAGTCTTTAATATAATGGCCAATTTACATCAAATATGGTCCATTTTACAACATATTCATCAAGACTTCAATTACAATGAATGTGGCAATGGACAAGTCCCATGCTCACTCAAATATACAATATATTCTCATGTCCTACATATACATCATATTGAAGGATCTAACATGTGTTCATGAGCTTACTAAGCATGGCATTTTCAACATGCATAGATTCATGACCTAAGTCTAAAGCATACATCATATGCAAAATGTGTCCCTATCCAATGCTCATCCCATGGTGCCTCCAACATGCACCTCATGCTCCACTCTTCCAGGCTCAACCTGACCTGAAATGATGCCCCACAACACGGGGTGAGATATATAAATATATCTCAGTAAACCAAGGGCCCTGGAGGTTTCTCCACCCCATGGCTCACTCAATGTGCAAATACAACATCATATAATATGCATGTAATACAATATCACCCATCAACTGGAGACAACCCGAGAACATCCACTCATGGATTCATGTTCAAGGACTCCATCATATAACTCCCGAGACAGTCCTGGCGCCTCTCCCATGGTTGAGCAGACTCCATGGCAATACCCAACCGGAACTCCTCATGAGCCCTATCCGGCGGACGTCCCCGTTTGGATCATCCTGGCGCCGCTCCCAGAGTCGACTCCACGGCAAAACCCGACTGGCATTCTCACAAGGACGAACCCAGCGGATGTCCAAACTCCACACACGTCAACTGGCCAGTGACCAAACAATTTTCACAAAATCAAGCAATATGCATACAAGCACACAATCACACAATGTCATAACCACATAATCCAACCACAACCATCCACTAGGTGTGGTGGAGCACACAAGGGCTAAACCCCAGTTCCAAAGGTTACCTCAATACCGAGCCCATGCTCCAAACGTAAGCTCCAAGCTTACCCGCTTCCAAAGCGTCCAAGAGAGGCAACCTAGATAATCCACAACATGATTATCAAATCATTTACAATTCAATCATTTATCTCAAATACTCATTCATTTAACTTTAATCTCTTTTATAACTCAATTTACCACATATCTCATGAATCACACATTCTTTCTTCTCATTCCACTATACCACACTATACCATTATCCAATTAAACATCATTTTATATCATGTTCCGTCAAATTCACAACCTTTACATCATTTTTCCTCCAAACCACTCTATGGTTCGAATTCCTCAAAAGTTGGTTCTACAAGGTTTTCACTTCCATTTTAACACACACACTAATCATATAATCACATTATCAACCTATACCAATGGTCCACCATTCAATTATTCAATTACATCACTTACCAATTTTCATGAAATCTTCATAAATTTTCCTAAGTTAAAATCCAACTTTTTCACCAAAATTTATCATAGCATTTCTAGCTTTCATGCATCATTCTAAGGCCTTTTCATCTAATAGCATTTTTCCATTTGAGCTCTCTATCATCACACATCTAAAATCAAAGGTTTAAAGCATAAATTCCTAGATCTATGAATCCAACCATAAAAATACCACAAATATACTCACAATGTGTTGTATGATCACCACCAAGGCTTCACTAAACCATTTGAAGATCAAAACTCCAAGAAATCTCCAAAAACTCAAGTGGGTCGAATCTGAGTTTGTCCATTTTCGCCCCAAGGAGGTGGTTTCATGGCTTCTAAGTGTTACCAATGGATCTAGAAGGTTGTTTACAATAGATTTCAACACCAAAATCAAGTGATTTGGTGAAGAATTGAAGAAATGGTGAGGGAGGAGAGATTTGGCCATGTTCTTTGTAAATGGGAGGGGTTCACGGGTGAGGAAGAAGAAGAGGAGGAGAGAGGGCGTGAGGGTGAGGGGAAAAGTGAGGGAACTTAAGTGGGTTTTGATCCCACGGGTCCCACACGCGATCTAACTTTAGTCCCGATAAAAATTCTGATCATATATTCTTAATCTACATATTTTTCCAGTCCATGTCATATTTTTCTTTCCTCCAAATATTGGTAAAAATTTCACACTTATCGGTACACTCATAACACAGTATTTAACACTTAAAAATCACTATACATCAATTTTTCCCAAATTTGCCTATTCATTCCATTTTCCGTCCTGATTCCATTTTCAGCCTTATTTTTGTCATATTAAATCTCTAACTCCATTTTTCATGCCTCGGTTTACGTTCTTTGACAAATTACCATTTTGCCCTTTTGCCCTTTTTGGCCATAATTTCTCTGATTTTCACTAATCCTTCCCTCTTAAACCCATATTTTATCACATAATTTCACATTTAATTTTCCGAGGTGTTATAGAGATACTGTTGATAAGGATCAACCCATTATTTAAATTAATCTTGCGGTCTCAGACAGAGATTAAAAGAAATAATCGCACTTTTAATCCCACGAAGGTAAAATCTAAAAGTAGATTAACCCTAAGTCAAATGGTAAGGGTCATTGACTTAGATAAAATAGTGGGAGGAGAAAATTATTTAAAGTCTTTAATAATCTGTTTTTTAAATAATGTCCATATATTAACTAAAAATCATCTTTACATCTTTTTCAATTTTTTATTATGACTAATCCACTGTCACTGCGTTCAATTCTCTATACGAATAAATTGACCGGTTTAATAGTTTTCATACTCGTGTTTCAAAATTAGGCTTTTACCCTCTTCTTATAAGCTCACATACTCTTGCCTTTTTACCCCTCTTTTAATTCCCTCTCTTAGTTCTTTGCTAAAACTCAATGAACTCAATTGAAGTTTTTCTTGAAGTAATACAATCAGATCACACAACAGACTGATATGAGAATAAAGATACTGATATGATGTAAAAAGGGCTAAAAAAACAAGATCGGGAATTTTCCTCTCACTTTTTTTTCATTGCTTTGCTTTGATTTTTTTTTAAACATAACAATAGCATAAACAATAAATTCCATTTTTTTTTGACATTTAAGTATTTGAACAACAGGAAGATAAACAGGTATAGAAGGAACAAGAAAACAAGAACTTTTTTTAAGGGATAGGTAGGCAAAATGGGAGTAGGTAGAACAACCTATCCCTTTAAATTTTCCCAAAAACCTATTATCTCCGATATTATTCTTATCTAAAAAATTAATCTAATACATAGTGGTTAGAGTTATATATATTGGGGCTACGGTCTAATTTGATTCTAGATGAAAACTAAACCAAACTCAAACTGATCAGTTTATTCTTTTCATCATCGGTTTCGTTATAACGTCTTTGCCTATAAATTTTTCATCTAGAATATAATCTGACCTGTACCAAATACTCACAGGTGAGGTGGGTCTCCTGTACTGCGATCGGATACACAGCCCTCTCACCCCAGTTTTTGGGCTATCAGCCGGCAAAAACACCGTATTATTATCTTTTTTGCAAAAATTTCTTCTGTTCAAATCATATCTGAAAAGTTTGTCTAGAGTAGAGCAGTCGAACACCATACTGCTATGTTTTTGCAAAAATTTCTCCTGTTCAAAGCACATCTGAAAAGTTTGGACAGAGTAGAGTAGTCAAACGCATCAACTAACATGACATTCAACAAACATGATGCAACTTGGTTCCAAGTCGGCAACCTGGATGCATATTCTGCTTGAGTCCCGTTAAAATGTTGGGTTTAAACTTTAATAAATAAAGTAATTAAAAATAGGATATGAAGGGTTTATGTTATGAAGAGGCGTGTCCCTAGGAAATTGTTAGTGGACAATTATTATGCTTAGAGTTTCTAGGTAATGTTATTAATTGTTTTAGATTTCCTATGTTAGTCAATTATTAGCTATTGCTTATTAATAGCTCATTGTGACTCTTGTAAAGTGGCTTGGCAGTATTGTTAATGAAATAGAGGCATATTCAGAAAATTGCTTGAGTGTTTGTGTGTTTGAGAGAAACACCATTAGAGTACTTGTGAATTACAAATTGGTATTAGAGCTATGGAGAGTGTGACCACTACTAGCATGTCGTTGCCCCGCCTGACAAAGGCTAATTATGTGAATTGGAGCATTTAGATGAAGGCTTTGCTCGGATCCCAAGATGCTTGGGAGGTTATTCAGGAAGGTTTTGCAGAATCTGCAACCACTGCAGGATTTTCAACAGCTCAAAACAAGGCGTTGAAAGAGACGCGTGCGAAGGACAAGGCTGCCTTATACATGTTGTTCCGAGCTGTAGATGAGTCCGGATTTGAGAAGATAGCAAGTGCGACGACTAAAAGGAAGCATGGAACATCTTGGAGAATGTCTTTAAAGGAGCTGACCGAGTTAAGCAGGTACTTCAAACTCTACGTGGCGAGTTGGAAGGAATGAAGATGAAAGATTCAGAGGGTGTATCCGATTTCATCACCCGAGTTCAAGCCATGGTGAATCAATTAAAACAGAATGGAGAGAAATTATCTGAGACTAGAGTTGTTGAAAAAATTCTGAGGTCGCTAACAAACGACTTTGAAAATATGGTATGTGCAATTGAGGAGTCTAAGGACTTGGCTACGCTCTCTATTGAAGAGCTAGCAGGTTCTCTTGAGGCGCATGAACAGCGCAAGAAAAAGAAGAAGGAAGAGACACTAGAGCAAGCACTCCAGACAAAAGCAACAATTAAGGATGAAAAGGCACTCTACTCTCAGAATGTACGGGGTAGAGGTCGTGGACGAGGTGGACGCGGAAATGGCCGAGGTGGTCGAGGCCGAGGTCAGGAGGTGAAATATGAAGAAAGAGCTGAGACGAGTCAGCAAAACTGGAGAGGTAGAGGACGTGGCCGAGGTGGAAGAGGCCGGTGGTGAAATCAAAGTAATGTAGAATGTCATAAGTGTGGCAAGTATGGTCACTACGGAAGAGATTGCAACTCGGACAGATGCTACAACTATGGCCGAGTTGGGCATTTTGCTAAAGGTTGCCAAGATGAAAGAAAAATTGACGAGACTTTAAACCTCGCTGCAGAAAGAGAAATAAAAGATGGAGTTCTGATGTTAGCACATGGTGAAACTAGCTCAAAGGTTGAGTCAGAGTGATACTTGGATACTGGTGCCAGTAATCACATATGTGGTTACAAACATTTGTTCAAAGAGTTGAAAACGGTGGAAGCCAGACATGTCTCTTTTGGAGACGCGTCCAAAATTGATGTAAAAGGCCGAGGTACGATTTGTTTCTTGCAAAAGGATGGAAGAGTTGGTACAATTCGGGACGAGTATTACGTGCCTGAGCTAAAAAGCAATATTATGAGCATTGGACAGTTGATGGAGAAAGGTTATTCGGTTCTAATGACAGACCGAGTTCTGCTGTTGAAAGATATAAAAGGGCGTCTGATAGCCCGAGTTCATATGGAAAGGAACAGAATGTACAAGCCGAGTTTGAGGAGCATGGAGGTCGGCTATCTGCAAGCCGAGGTGGAGGATAAGATGTCTCTTTGGCATCGACGGTTTGGACACCTTCATTATGGTGGTCTGACCGAGATGATGAAGAAGAACATGGTAATGAGACTACCAAAGATTAACTCTGAAGGGAAATTTTGTGAGGACTGCGTATTTGGAAAACATGCGAGGAGCCCGTTCTAAAGGATGGCAAGATACCGGGCTAATCAGCCTCTGGAATTGATACATACCGACCTGTGTGGACCCATTACTCCGAGGTCCTTCAGTGGTAAGAAGTACTTTGTAACTTTTATTGATGATTTTAGTCGAAATACTTGGGTGTATTTTCTGAAAGAAAAATCTGAGGTGCTAGAGGTATTTAAAAGTTTTAAAGTAATGATAGAGAATGGTACTGGGAGGTACATCAAATCGGTCCGTTCAGACCAAAGCGGGGAGTACGTGTCGACACCTTTCAAGAAGTATTGCGAAGAACATAGGATAAGGCGGTTCCTGACTGCACCGTACTCGCCCCAGCAAAATGGAGTAGCTGAGAGAAAGAACTGGACTATCCTGGATATGGTCCGATCCATGTTGAAGACAAAGAAAATGCTGAAAGAATTTTGGGGAGAGGCCATACAATGTGCAGTGCACGTGCAGAACAGATGTGTACATTTAAGTTTGAATGACAAGACTCCGCATGAAGCATGGAGTGGTTTGAAGCCCTCAGTGAGTCACTTTAAAGTTTTTGGGAGTGTTGCATATGCACACATACCGGATCAGTTGAGGACAAAGCTTGAATATAAGAGCAAGAAGTTTGTGTTCATTGGTTATGATGAGAAGACGAAGGGATACAAGTTGTTGGATCCCGTCAATAAAAAGGTGTTGGTTAGCCGAGATGTGAAGGTGGAACCCGGAAATAGATCAATTGAGGTCGGACAACCTTCGACTCATATCCCGGCAAACCCTGAAGTCTCTGATGGTGAAGAAGAGTTGAGACAACCAAGGATGAGAAGTCTACAAGATCTGTATGATTCCACCAGTGAAGCACACCTGGTATGTTTGTTGGTAGATTCTGAAGAAGTGAGTTTTGAAGAAGCAATCCGAGATGAGAAATGGCAATCAGCCATGGAGGAGGAGATTAAAGCAATAAAAAAGAACAAGACGTGGGAGTTAGCCGAGCTTCCAAAAGGAAGTCGGCCCATTGGTGTGAAATGGGTGTACAAGAAGAAAATGAACGCTAAGGGGGAGATCGCAAGATATAAAGCCCAGCTGGTGGCGAAAGGGTATAAACAGAAGGCCAACATTGACTATGATGAGGTGTTCACTCCCGTAGCAGGAATGGAGACAATTAGGCTGTTAATTTCTCAAGCAGCCCAGTTCGGATGGCCGATCTATCAGATGGACGTGAAGTCGGAATTCTTAAATGGAGTACTCGAGGAGGAGGTGTATCTGGAACAACCTTCGGGATTCATGAAAGCCGGACAAGAAAGAAAAGTGTTGAGATTGAAGAAAACTTTGTATGGGTTGAAGCAGGCCCCAAGAGCCTGGAACACGAGAATTGACAATTACTTCAAGAAGGATGGACTTGGACAATGTCCGTATGAACACGCACTCTACGTAAAGAAGAAATGGGGTAAAATTCTACTTGTTGCTCTATATGTTGATGATCTGATTTTCTTGGGTAATGATGAAGGAATGATTCAAGATTTTAAGAAGAAAATGACGAAGGAGTTCGAGATGACGGATCTCGGTCTGATGAGACACTTTCTTGGTTTGGAGGTTAGACAAAATGAATCTGGGACTATGTAAAAGGAATTTTAGAGAAGTTCAAAATGAGTGATTGCAACCTGGTTTCAACCCCCATGGAACCCGACATTAAACTTTCGAGATATGATGGAGGAGAAAAGGTAGATCCGAGTGTTTATCGTAGTCTAGTTGGAAGTCTGAGGTACTTGACGTGTACGAGACCGGATCTGTGTCTGAGTGTTAGAATAATAAGCCAATTTATGAAAGAGCTGAAGTATACTCATTGGAAGGCGGCAAAGAGAATTCTAAGATATGTGAAAGGAACAATTTCTCAAGGACTTCTTTACTCTAAGTCGGACAAGTATAAGCTGACAGGCTACTCGGATAGTGATTGGTGCAGAGATGTGGATGACAGAAAGAGCACGGTTGGCTATGTATTTTTTATGGGGAATACAGCGTTTACTTGGGTATCGAAGAAGGAACCCATTGTAACTCTGTCTACATGCGAAGCCGAGTACGTAGCTGCTTCGTGGTGCGTGTGCCATGCAATTTGGCTGAGAAATTTATTGAGCAAGTTGGAGAAAGAGCAAGTCGGTTCAACTGAGATCCGGGTTGACAGCAAATTAGCGATCGAGTTAGCAAAGAACCCAGTCAACCATGAAAAAAGCAAACATATTGATGTCAGATTCCATTTCATCCGAGATAGGTCAAAGAAGGAAAGGTGGAGCTCAGTCATGTGGCAAGCCGAGATCAAGTTGGAGATATTTTCACAAAGCCTCTGCCGACGTTGTTATTTGAGAATTGCAAGAAAGAGATGGGAATGAAGGACGGTAGAGATATTAAAGTTTAAGAGGAAGTTTTGTTGGGTTTAAACTTTAATAAATAAAGTAATTAAAAATAGGATATGAAAGGTTTATGTTATGAAGAGGTGTGTCCCTAGGAAATTGTTAGTGGACAATTATTATGCTTAGAGTTTCTAGGTAACGTTATTAATTATTTTAGATTTCCTAGGTTAGTCAATTATTAGCTATTGCTTATTAATAGCTCATTGTAACTCTTGTAAAGTGGCTTGCCAGTATCGTTAATGAAATAGAGGCATATTCAGAGAATTGTTTGAGTGTTTGTGTGTTTGAGAGAAACACCATTAGAGGACTTGTGAATTACATAACATATATGACAATACTATTTGAAACTGAATATGCCACGTGGCATGAAGATGCTTCAGGTTGCTGACGTGGAACCAAGTCATCGTGTCATGTTTGTTGACGAGACTGAATGCATCATCATGTCAGTTGATGCGTTTTACTGTTCTACTCTGGTCATACTTTTCAAATGTGCTTTGAACAAGAGAAATTTTTGCAAAACAATAGTAATATAGTGCTTTTGCCGCTATCAGCCGAACAATCTGGGCTTTGCAGGTTTTCTTAAACCTAGCTAGAACTTTATATCCCAATGCTCATGATCTAAATTCTAAACTAAATTCACATATTATGCATATTAGTTTAATTTAGGTAAATCTCGATATGGTGATGGAGATAATTTAACCATATCCAAAAAATTTAACTAAATATAGCCCCATATCCTCCTACATAAGGTGTCTCCCACGAAGTTCCTGAGCAAAAATTACACATTCATCCTTGGCGTTATGGTATTATATTTATGGAAAAATATTTTCTCATATTACAATTAATTTTTCTAATTGGTGACTCTTCAATTTACATGTAATATTTTTTTTATTTTTTATTTTTAATAAATTTGGGTCCCACGTAAGAGTATGTAACATCAGAAAATTTAAAATTTCTCCATGAAAAATTGAAATCCGTATTTACTCAAACACGGTTTTACTACATTTGATGCTTTCAACCCACGACGCGCTTTGACACCATCCCTTTGAACCATTCCAATTTGCAAGTGCGACATATCGTTGGCATAGCACATCACAAGACCCCAAATCAAACCTCACGTTCTTCCAAACCAAACAAAAGGGAGGAAAAAAAAAAAAAAAAAACCCCACCATTGAAAACCAAAACCAAAGTACCAATTGGATCTTTCTCCTCTCCCACCTTCAGCAATCATGTCAATGCTTCAAACCGATCAGATCAAACAACTGAACGACATATTCAACCGCTTTGACATGGACTCCGATGGCAGCCTCACCCACCTGGAGCTCGCTGCCCTCCTCCGGTCCCTCGGCATAAAGCCCACCGGCGACGAACTCCATGCTCTACTCTCCAACATGGACCACAACGGCAATGGGTACATCGAGTTTGATGAGCTTGCCCATGCAATTATGCCAGAAATCAACGAGAACGTTCTAATCAACCAAGAACAGCTCTTGGAGGTGTTCCGTTCCTTCGACCGTGACGGCAATGGCTACATCACCGCATCGGAGCTCGCAGGATCCATGGCTAAGATGGGTCACCCTCTCACGTACCACGAGCTCGCCAACATGATGGCAGAAGCTGATAGCAACGGCGACGGTGTTATCAGCTTCAACGAGTTTGCCACCATCATGGCCAAGTCTGCCGCTGATTTTCTTGGCCTTAAGGTGGCATAGATGATAGATCAAGGTTCATCAAAATCACGTTTGATTTGTGAAACCTTTCTCTGCTTTTCCTTTTTCATTTTCTTTAGGGTATTGGTGCTAAAGGAGGAGAAGAAAGAGAAATAATTGTTTGACCACAAAAGGGAAATTGAAAACAAGAATAATTGATTTTCTCTTTGAGTTGAAAGATTGACTAAATGTTGTAAATGTAACATGTAAATACATAAATCCGTTTTTTTTTTTTTTCTTTTTCAATGTAGTTGTTATTGGTATTTTTTTTTTTTTTTTTTTGATAACATGTTATTGGTATTTTCATTAGTAAAGAATCTGGCTTTTTTCCGTTAACATTTTCACTTGCTAGAACCTTGAAGACTTTTCTTGCACACCGTAAACCGTAGGGTGAAAGTGTGAAACTCATAAATAATTAATAAATGATTTACAATAGGAGGATCAGATAACGTCAATGATTTGGTGCTATTCTTGTTTGTTTTTGTCACAATGGGGACTTGAAATTTTGGAAAGGAGAAAAGATAAATTGATTTCTTTTGTACCTTTTCTTTTAAATAAATAAATAAATATATATATATATATATATATATATATATATATATATATATATATATATCTTATAATTTAAACCCGAGAATTAAATTTTTCTTACACACCCTTCAATTTTTGTGTTGACATGAGTTCTACCTATAATTTTTTCTTACACATGGGTCGCACATACTTTTTATCTCACAACATGAGATTTCAATTCTCATTCAACATGAGAATTATATATATATATATATATATATATATATATATATTTTAATTTATCCAGTAAACCGTAAAGCACTTTTATACCCAAGGTTCGTTCTGGCTATTAAATTGTGTAAGATCTTCAAAATTGATTGTCCAAAGAAGATGAAACTTAAGAAACTTGTGAAGGGCATGTTTAGCAAGCAACAGAACCAATGCCACAAATGGTTCTTTAGATTTGGGGAATCCAGGTAGCCCTTCAAGGTTTATTTTCTTTTCTTAATGCAAGTAGGGCTTCAAGGTTAATGTGCACAATTATTTGTGATGTTTATCTAATAGTTATTTCAGTTAATTATATCATAAATACCGTAGATGAAGAACAATAATTTACACTAATATTATAAATACCGCTTGAAGCTATGATTGGAATTGAAATACTTATATCTTTATACATTGGATATAACTTGCTTGGACAGAATGAGCCTTATGAAAAATCCAGTCACATTTTTTTTTTTGAATACATAATGAAATAAAAAGACAAACACAAAAACTAAAAAATCCTAAGCACAAAGCCTAGGCCAGTGGGTGCCAATAAAATCATTATGCAGACGATCCATGCAACCAGATGGAGGGTTCTCCAGAAGCTGGACATTCCAAGAAAAATTACTTGCATAAGCAGCCAACCAATTTACCACACCATTCCCCTGACGATGGATATGGGAAATATGAACATTCCAATCTCTAGCCAACAAACCCTTAATTCGCAAAATCAACCCAGAAGATGGGTGGGAAGAGCTACAACCTTTTAGAATAAGCTGTTGTGCAAGCTGAGAATCACCTTCCAACATGTCTATATCCTTTGTTCCAAGTGTTATTGAAGACAGAGAGTGATATTAAATCACTATAGCCTTGAACCCATGTATTGAACAGAAGGGGTAGATGATCAGAGTTATCACTGTGCAATAATAAAAAATAAGAACAGACTTATTTGTAGTCAGAATATAGAATTAGACAGAAGTATGTATGCAGGAAAGGATTAAATCCGAGCCCACAGAACGTGTCTCCTTAAGACAATTTGCCCCCTTACTGATGCCTAAGGTTGATGGACACTTGTCTCACAGGATAGAACGGATTCCGTCTGAAGAATGGTGGCACTACCAATCAACAGCCCAAACGAACACAACAGTATGCCAGAGGAATTCACACCGGAGGATGAACAACATATGCAATACCGGAAAAACAAAAATTCTGGCAGAATCTAAGTGCAGGAAAAATCGGATAGATTTCTGAATGTGTCAGTGTCTATTTAAAGACACTGATCGGTCACGATAAACAGTCGCCGGCGGCGAACGGGTGTGACCGGTGACCGTTTCGACGAACAGGTACAACCGGTGACTGGTTCGGCGAGCAGACACTACCTTTGACCGGTTCGCGAAAAGGAAGAACCCGTTCGGTTCAAAAACCGGCGGGTGGGTTCGAATTTTGGAGGGAAGCAACGTTTGGACAAAAAATAAAGTGTGTGTGGTGGTGAACCAAAGCTCACCTATCTCCTCCCCCTACATAAAATATGTAGTGACCCAAGGGCCAATTAAAGAGATGGAGGTGGGAGCTTATATACTCTCCCACTTTCTACCAATTGTCCAATGTGGGACTTGTTAAACAACCCACACAACTCTTCATCTTCCCTTTTCTCCTTTTCTTCATTAACCCACTTCTTATTCATAACCAATGGATCATTGTACATTAATCTTCTCATTAATTCCAACACCAAGCTACATCTAGACCCACCAAGGAGGCCCATAACTCAGCGTTCAAAGTTGTCCCACTACCCAGATTTTTACAAAAACCAATAATCCAGTTGCCAGAGCTATCTCGAAGAACACCGCCACAATCTGAGTGAGATCCATCAGAGGAACTAGCAGCATCAACTTTTACCTTAATCTAATTCATAGCAGGAAAAGACCATACTATGAGCCGCTCCAATTTAATATGATGTTCTATTCCCACCACCGACAGCGTTTCCTTGGCAAGCAGTAAATTATCCAAATAAGCTTTAACAGCTCGTGAAATGCCAACCGAGGTGCTCCCTGAATCATTAAAAATGAAATTGTTTCTATCTCGCCAAAAGAACCAAGTTATAATGCCAAAAAGGAGCTTCCAGTGAGGATAAATGCTCCAACGTTTAGGCCCATCAATATTCTGCAAAATTGATACGGTTACTCTCTCAAAGAAGGAAAGGAAAGGAAACTGACAGTGTTTATTATTTTCAATGAATGATACAATGCTTCTACATCATCTTTTATACATTTCCCTACTTGCATCACGTGGCCTAAACCAACGCAAGCAACAATAACTGCCCTAACAACCTCAGTAACTGCCCTAACAACCCAACTAAATAACTAACAACCCAAACTAACTAACTACACAACTTGTTAGTTACACACCTATCGTGACACATCATAGCCACCCAGCCTTACTGACTCCTTCCTCACACGGTTAGACCTCCTGATCGTATCAACTGCCCCCTGGACAACATGAACCTTGTCCTCAAGGTTTAAAGAAGGATAGGCTTTGCGCATATCAGTCGTTGTTTCCCATGTTGCATCCTCCGGGACGGATTGAGACCACTGAACCAAAAATTGTTGTTGTGGCCGCCCCCTAGCAGAATGCATCCTGGAAGCCAAAATTGCAATCGGTTGCTGTATGGGTCTGTTGTCTGTGGTCTGAGGTGGAAGACTCTCATATTGAAACTGAGGTGAAGCACGAAATGGCTTAAGTGCAGAAATGTGGAATGTCGGATGGATTTTTGACCCTTCAGGAAGTTGGATTTGATAGGCCACCAAACTGATAACCTTCTGGACTGGGAATGGTCAATAATATCTTTTGGCTAACTTGTGATTAGCACGTTTCAGCACAGAAATTTGACGGTACGGTTGTAGCTTGATAAGGACTAGATCACCAACTTCTAACCGCCTATCAGAACAATGTTTATCTACTTGAAGTTTCATGCGATTCTGTGCTCTAGACAAATTCAGCTTCAAGGAAGACAACAACTCATTACGGTGCTGTAACATAGAATCCAAGGCTTCAATCTCGACCATTCCACGCGGGTAATGGGGAATGTGAGGAGGTAACCTCCCATATAAAGCTTGAAACGGTGTCATCTTAAAAGAAGAATGGACTGAGGTGTTATAGTGTAGCTCGGCCCAACACAACAAGAGAGACTAACACTCCGAACAGAACGCCCTCAAATATTGCTCTAAGTAACGATTGGTGACTTCCGACTGTCCATCAGATTGCGGATGATAAGCGGAGGATGCACTAAGCTTAGTTCCACTTAACTTGAACTGTTGCTTCCAAAACTGACTGAGGAAAATGGAATCACGATCTGAAACCAAGGAACGTGGAAAACCATGAAGACGCACCACCATATTAGAGAAAAGCTGCGCCACTGTGGACGCAGTATAAGCAGCCTGTAGGGGACCAAAATGGGCAAATTTTGTTAATCGGTCTACTACCACCAGAATTGCACTGTAACCATTGGAACAAGGAAGACCGTTCACAAAATCCAACGTCAAATCCTCAAACACAGCCTCCGGAATGGGAAGGGGCTGCAAAAGTCCCAATGGAGCTTGAGTAGAAGTCTTAATCTGCTGACAGATTAAGCACTGTTGTACAAAGGATTTGGCATCATCTCTCATCTTAGGCCAATGAAATGCAGCAGATAATCGACAAAAAGTCTTCAAGGTACCCGCATGTCCTCCTAGTTTAGTGGAATGAGCCTCAGCATTGGTCCTTCAAGTTTGATTGAGAACCCAACAGATACTTACTCTTGTAAAACAAAATACCATCTCGACAAGACAAAGAAGCATCGACATCCTCCCCATTTTGTAACTTTTGATGCAGCAATAACAGATCAGGATCGGAACTATTTTATGCCTTTATGACTGAGAGCATATCAAATTCCAATTCGGACCACAAGGTGCATAAGAGGTGATATGCTCCCAGCATATATACTTTTATAGATCAAAAAAGCATGGAATCAAATCTAAAACTGTGTATAAAGGTGTATATGTGGTGAAATTATTGAATAAAAATTGTCAGACACTCTCTCACTCAAATTCTTCATGTTTATAGGAGAAAAAGGTCAAATAAAGGAGCAGGAAGAAATCAGACAGAAGCTCCACGCTTGGAGCGTTCAATTCAACGCTTGAAGCGTAGGAAAAGACCCAAGGCAGTGAGTCTACGCTTCAAGCGTAGAACCCTACGCTTGAAGCGTAGACAAGGAGAAATCAAACAGTGTTCCTACGCTTGGAGCGTGGATCCTGCGCTCCAAGCGTAGGGTTGAGATGGACAGCTGTCAGTTGCGAGGAAAGGAGAATTCTGAGGTGTATAAAAAGGGCACAAGACAACCCTAAAGAGGTACTTTTCATTCAGGACAAATTCTAGGTCATTCCGAGGAGGAAGCTCTGGAGATTGGTAGAGGAACATCTTCTTCTACCTTTCTGTAGTTCTTGTATTTGGATGTTTTTATTTGAATATTGGATTTTAGCCATGATAATGGTTGGCTAGAACCTCTTTGTTGTGGTTAGGGTCACGAACCCTTGTGAACCCCTGATACAATGGATTGAGTTATATTTATATATTTATCCTTTGAATTTCGTTCTATTCTGATCGTATTGTTATTGTTATTATTAGATCCGATCAATCTAGTAATTGATAATAAATCTGAGGATTAGGGCCAACAAGAGGAATCTGCGGTCTTTAATCCAGAAAGGGAATAGAACGACGGTATGAACATGATCTAGGGATAGACATGATTCATATTGTAGATGTTTTAATTATCGATCTTTATGCTTGATCTCATATAGGACACCTCAAGGAATTAGGGTTTTATATGAGGTTAAAGGGTTAATTCTTCAAGGGATTGAGAATTAACTATTGATATTTTTATCTGATAATTATCTAATTTCACGATATATATATTGATATTTAACTTAATCCAGAGTAAAAGGTGGGGATCATCGGTAAGTGTTCTCTAACTGCAGCGTTTTTCTGATAAATTTCCAAACTTTTATTTTGTTGGATTCTCAATTATTCAAAAAGAACAAAAACACGTTTTATTTTACAACTCAAATTTCCACACAATCCTGACATTCGTGTCAAAAACCTCTTGGAATATTTAATCTTAAAAAGAATAGTTTAATTGATTTAGACACACTCTCCGTGGATTCGACCTGACTTACTACTTATTACTTGCACGATTCGGTACACTTGCCGATTCACGTCAAGTTTTTGGCGCCGTTGCCGAGGAGTGTTTTTCTAAAATCAATTCATCTTGATTTTAAAGATTAAATTGTTTTTATTTTATTTTTAATTTTATTTTTGTTTTGTATCTGTGCTACTAATCTTTTCTCTGAAGTTGTATGCAAAGCAGTGCTTTTCTAAGGAGAAGCGAACGAATTGCTCAAAGAGAGAAGGAAAGAAAAAGGGCACAGACAACTCCCATTCCAATAGCTGAAACCCTATCACTGGAAATACCAGAGATGGCTGCTCCTAATCAGAATGTTGATCCTCGGATGAACACCATTCTCACGCCTATCTTTAACAGGCCCAATGCTGGAATTGTTCCACCAGAACTTGGGAACAATCAATGGGAGCTCAAGTCCAACATCATTCAGTTGGCCGAGAGAGAAAAGTATGGAGGAGAGGACAATGAAGATCCTCACAGATTCGTTGACAGATTTTTACGAATCTGTGACTCCACAAAGCCTCCACATGTCTCTGATGATGCAATACGATTGAGACTTTTTCCTTTTTCTGTTAAGGGAAAAGCTCTTGATTGGGTGGAAAGACAACCTGCTGACAGCATCATTTCTTGGGAAAACTTATCTGAAAAATTCTTTGTAGAGTTCTTCCCCATGGAGAAATACAATAACATGGTGAATGATATCACATCTTTCAAACAACAAATGGGAGAGACCATCTGCGCTTCTTGGAATAGATTCAAGGCCCTCATGAGAAAGGTTCCTCATTATAACCTATCTCAAGGGGACCAAGTGAGAATCTTTTTCAATGGTTGTCTACCGGAAATGAAACTGGTTATTAATACTGCAGCAGGCGGTTCTTTGGGTGATAAGCTAGCTTCAGAGTCATATCATCTGATTGACAAGTTAGCTAAAAATGAGAATGAAACATCTTCAAGGATAGGAAAAAGGGAAGTAGTGCCACTCAATGATAATAATGCAATGCTGGCAGAGCAAAAGTTGTTATCACAACAGATGTCTAATCTGAATGCAAAGTTTGAGAGGATGCAACTTTCTAAAGTTCAAGCTAATGCAGTTGTTTTTGACTGTGAATACTGTCATGAAGATCATGACACCAATGCTTGTCCTACATTGATGTCTTCTGATTCTTCTCAACAGGTGCAGGTAAATGGCATTTGGTATGATCAGTGCCCTAATCAACAAAATTTCTCAAGGAATCAGAATAATTCTGCTGGCGGTAATAGCTATCAAAGGAAGAGTTATCAAGGTACTGGTTTAGATATGAAGTCTGACAACTATTTAAAGCCACCACCTATTCCACTAAGAGAGCCTTCTGACCTGGAGCGTTTATTAGGAACATTAGCACAAAGTACTAACGCTTTCATGGAAGAGAGTAAGGCTAATCAAAAAAGTACCAATGCTTTCATTGAGGAAAGTAGAGCTGAGTCCAGGAATACTAAAGCTTCAATCAAGAACCTGGAATATCAGGTTGGTCAACTTGCCCAACAGTTATCTGATAGAGCTCCAGGTACCTTTCCTGGTAATACTACTACCAATCCCAAGGAAAATTGTATGGCAGTTATAACTAGAAGCGGGAAAGTGGTGGCATCCCCACCAAAACCTATAGAAGAGGAAGAGAAGGTTGAACAGGAGGAGAAGTCTGAAAAAGAAACTGAAAAGTCTCCTGAAATATTGAAACCGGCTGATGATGTGAAGGAGAAATCTACTCTTCCGAAAGAAAAATTTGAACTTAGTGAAGAGTATCTTATGAAAATGGCACCTTATCCTGGAAGGTTGAAGCCAGAATTGAAAGCAAAAAGCTATGACAGATTTCTTGAGATTTTCAAGAAGTTGCATGTGAACATTCCGTTTGCTGAAGCATTGGCTAATATGCCAAATTATGCAAAATTCATGAAAGATCTCCTCTCCAGGAAGCATAAGCTACAAGAGTGTCAGACAGTTGCACTTACTGAGAAGTGCAGTGCTATTATCACTAGGAAGTTTCCTCCTAAACTTCGTGATCCTGGAAGCTTCAACATTGAAATTGAAATTGGAGATACAAATATTGGCAAAGCTTTGTGTGATTTGGGGGCAAGCATTAATCTGATGCCCTTATCTGTCTGTAAAGCCTTGGGGATTACTGAATTGAAGCCTACTTTGGTTTCTCTTCAGCTTGCTGATAGATCCTTAAGGAAGCCAAGTGGTATGGTCGAAGATGTCCTTGTAAAAATTGACAAGTTCATATTTCCGGCTGATTTTATTGTGCTTGATATGGTGGTAGAAAATGAAATGCCTCTCATATTGGGTAGACCTTTCCTGGCCACAGCCCGTGCAATGATTGATGTAGAGCAGGGAAAACTGGTGCTAAGGATGAATGAAGACACAATCACTGTCAATGTCTTTGATGCAATGAAAAGACCATATGATGATAGTGATTGTTTTGAAATTAATGTCTTAGAAGAGGTGGTACCACTACAAAAAAAGTGTTATTTAGCCACATTTAAAAATGTGGCAAATATTGATAAAAAATGTGACTAACAGACTTTACCACATTTTAATTAAATGTGGCTAGAAATGGTGTTGCAATAATTTAGCCACATTGTTTTATTCAGTTTCCCACATTTTGACTGAGTGTGGTAGCCTTTTTTTAGCCACAATTATTGTTTATTTAACCACTTTATAAATGTGGTTAAATTGTATAGTTTGACACAATTAAAAAATGTGGCTAATTATATCTGAAATTTTTTTTAACCACATTCATAAATGTGGCTAAATATATGATTTTTTTTTAAAAATAAAAATAATCTTGGATTTAATAAATATTACATCTATAAAGAAAATAATATTAAAAACAGTTCAAGTACAAAATAGTGAACACGATAAAACAAATTGCAAGTCTTTTTATTGATATCATTGAAGAATTTGTACAAGACATCAAGGTTTAAATACATATGAGCTAATCAAATTTTCTACTAACATTGCATAAGGGAAATAATTGCCAAACAAAAATATTAAGAAGATTGCCATGGAATGTCGATACAGAAAATCATCTTTTGCGTAACTAAGAACATCCTAGTACTTTGAAGTGTTATCTATTCCCTGCACACACACACAAAAAAAAAATTATAGAAAGTATATCATAACAATGAGAGCTTGAACTTCTAGTCTCAGAGAAAGTTCCTTCTAAATAGAAAGTATATTAAAAAGAAGGGGATTTAGTCTCTCCTATTGCATCATAAAATTTCATATTCATGCAGACACACTTCTCCATGGGACCCATTGTTTTTTGAAAAAAAAAACATAAAAAGCATGACACGCTTCTCCATGGGTCAGCACGAAAACAATTTTCGATTCCCGTGACATAAGAATTGAATTTCCCTAAAAAGAAAGGGAAAACGGTGATACTGCAATACCTTGAACTAGCATACTCAAAGAGAGCTTGCTAGTTGTAGAAAAAATAATGAGCTTCATCTGCATCACAAAGGGTTGATAGCTCCTAAGCTACATCTAAATCTTTAAATTTCTTTGACTAAGAGAAATAATTTCTTTTCATATTGACTATACTAAGTAGAAAGTACAAATTGAAAGGCTGAAAAAAAAACTAGTTTATTGAAATAGCAAAACAAATAGGTTTTCTTCAGGAAGAACCTAAGACCAAAGAATCCTTACCTACCAGAAAATGGAAGATTTGCAGATAAAGCACTTCCAAGACGAAAAAGGTGAAAATGGAGCTGACAAAGAGTGAACCAATCCTTGCCTTCCAGAAATGGGAGATAGAAAAAAATGATTAGTAATCAAAGTGAAGGTGAGAATATTTTTAGCCATAAACTTAAAACGATAATTACAAAATTCCATAATTCTAATTTCTATGCAACTAATTGATGAATAAAAATCAGGTTAAAATATTTTTCCATTAAAGTCAGATTAAAATTATACTTTAATTAATTTGGGTGAAAACTAACAACAAAGAAATAAATAATTACTAGAGTTTAGCCAACTTATTTGTTGGCTGGTCTGCACAACTTGATGTCATTCAAATGAAAAGAAGATAAATAATTTAAAAAATAAGTTATATTAGTGAAACTCCTGTAACAAGAATTCTAGAGAGTATTGAAGTGGGAATTATTAGGAAAATATAAATATGGTTGTAAGCATTCAAGAATAAATTTCAAGAAAGAAAGAAAAAGTTCAATAATAATTTAGGCTCTATCAAGGAAAAAAGAAAGATAGTTGTACTAGATTCTATGAGGCTAGTTCAAATCTGTCTAGCTGCTTCACTATCCACATCCATGCGAACTCCTCTGTAAATCTCTTCAAGATCATTATTTCTCTTAAACTACATCCTTTATCTTACTAGCATTTAAAACATTTAATCTTAAAACTTCAACTTCAGCTTGAAAATTATAAATAATGAAGCAACTTACTCAAATCTTGCAAGTGAAAAATTGAAAGGCAAGCTAAAGCCAATAAAAATTTTAGCGGCTCAATGACATACCCCCCACACTTCACTGTTGACATTACTTTAGTAATATGATTAAAGGCCTTTTACTTATCAATTGGTGTATCCATAACATCCCACAGCTCTATATCAGCATTTCAGCAAGGTCTTGTGCCTACAAGATGGTAAAATTTGATTAGTTAACCTTCAAGATCCCGTTGGAAATAAAGTGCTCCATTAATAACCAAATTAGGCACATGATTCATCCATTTATGTTTATATGGATTAAATAATAATATCCTTTCAATCTTATGATAACATCCTCGTGCCTAATAGAATAGCCGTATTTCTTGTAGTGATAGTTCAAATATGTTAAAGTATTCAAATCCAAGTTCTATGTCAACGTATAATCATTAAAATTTGATTAAAAGTACTTTTGATAATGAAATAAAATAAAAGTAAAAAGCCATCTTCTATATCAAAAAATAAATAGTCTTTCTTAATAATTTTTATTACTTGCCAACAGGATCTGTAACAAAAATCGGACAAAATAAATTAGCAATTTACCATAAAAAGGCTCTTACTTTTGCTGCGAAGATGATGTGTATCAGCACAAATATTTTATTTGTGGTTTGGAATGTAAGAAGAAAAGCAGCAAACCTCTTTTGCAGCTGGATCATCATATTGTGGAAGTATTTTCTTATCCACAAAGGGGTCATCATTGAACCTGAAATTGAGAGTGCAAGCTTCGTAAGATTATTCCTACTTCATTTTAATTTATATTTGTATTATTTCAATAATACATAGACAACAATAAAGATCATCTTACTTATTATCATATATGCTAGTTTTCTTTTTTGCAGATTTATAAGCATCATCCCGTCGCTTTTGTTCTTCAATTTTCACGTTCTCAAGCATATCAACCTCTGCTACGTGAGAACAAAAAACTTTATTACACATAGAAGTCTGTCACCCACAAACTTCAAACTGGAATAATATTAAAAGTGCACAAGTAGTTTCACCTTCATTAATGTCACCATCAACAAGTATGGTTATATTCGAAATAATCTTTGCCTAACAGAACACAAGAGCTCACAATAGAAATCGCTATAGCCAAAGTTGTTTTGGATCAAAGCATGGTTATTCAGCATACACAGAGAGCTTATCAACCGGTAGCTAGTGAGAAATTCATGTTGAGCCTAGCTTCTAGGAACACTAAAATTCCAAAAATCAAGGCCCCTTCAACTATAGATACTTTGTTTACGTAACCAATAGTGACTTTAGACCAAAGAAAAAGGGACATAGTGTAATTCAAGCAATAGAAAAACAATTAAAGTAGAGGAAAATATAAAATGACGAATATAAAGTGAAATCATTTAGAATTTTTAGATATTACATTCAAAACATTCCTAATCACATATGCATTTCATCGAGCAGGTGGAATGCAAAAAAGTTTCCCTTATAAATACTATATGCAATACAACATAGAATCCCTAAATCAGCCAACAAAGAAAAAATAGAGAGTGAAAGAGTGAAATCTAGCGTAAATTTAGCAGGTCGTGTAGAGAAGAAAAATGAAACTCTAAGAGAATGAAATTTTCTAATATCTATATTACACAATAATAACTCAAAAGATTATCGAAGACTTTGACAACCAAATTAAACAAGAAAAAAAATTAGAAATGCCAACGAACCTTCAGGAGCCCCAATAAATCATGTAAGCAAAGCGATCCTCGTTGGATCTCCAATTTAAATAAACAAAGAAGAAATATATATATAATGCTGATTAAAATGAAATAAAATATCGCCTCTTTGCAGAGCAACAACTAGTGGACATGAAATGATCGTTAACAACGACGAGTTCAACATCACCTCTCTGCAGAGCAACCCTGGACACCAAAAGGCCGATTCTTCCAAATCTTGTTACATAAAAAAAAATTAAATAAAATAGTAAAAAAAATATGAGCAGATCTGAAGCAAGAGAAGCGAGATCGAACAAAGGAAATAAGTTACCGTTGATTCCAATCTTGACCTTGCCGGATCCACATCATTCAACTATAAAAAAAATCAAGCAAAAACCCTAGAGATTTATCTCAAAAAAGAAGAAGTTGAGAGAGAGAATGTGCACAAATCGAAAATTGGATCTTCGTTCTCTCTGCCGATGGATACAAGAACCTTATTAGCTTTACGATCGGAGTCTCATGGTATTTGGTGTTGGTGCTAGACATATGAGAGAAAAGAAAAATGAGTGACTGCAAAATTTGAGAAATACAAGATTGGGTTGGGCCTTCTTTACTATGAAATTATGAAATGTAGAAGGAGATGGGTTGGGCCTTATTTTGCTACATTTTTTATAGTATGTAGTAAAATAGGATATTTTATAAAATTATGCCACATTTAATTTAATGTGGTTAAAATATTGTGGTTAAACAACGTTTTTCTTGTAGTGTACATGAAGATAAAACTCTCTTGCAAGAATTGACTGTTGAATTGCAAGAGAGAGATCATATCCCTTTTGAGGAAGACATTAAAGCTGCTGATGAGTTGCTTGAACAGAAGACATCTGACAAAGAAACAGGTGCTCCTAAAGTTGATCTTAAGGAGTTACCTCCTACTCTAAAGTATATGTTCCTGGGGGATAATGAAACATATCCAGTGATCATAAATAACAGGTTATCTGCTGATGATGAGAAGAAACTAAAACAAGTTCTTTTAAAGCACAAGACTGCTTTAGGATGGTCCATGGCTGATCTAAAGGGTATAAGTCCTTCCTTCTGTACGCATAAGATTCTCATGGAGAATGATATCAAACCTGTAAGGCAGCCTCAGAGGAGATTAAACCCCATGATGAAAGAAGTAGTGAGAAAAGAAGTGGTCAAACTTCTTGATGCAGGTATGATTTATTCAATATCAGATACTGCATGGGTAAGCCCCGTACAAACCGTGCCTAAGAAAGGGGGTGTCACTGTGGTGAAGAATGATAAGGATGAGCTAATCTCTACCAGGACAATTACTGGCTGGCGGATGTGTGTTGACTATAGAAGGCTTAATAAAGCAACTAGGAAGGATCATTTTCCTCTCCCTTTTGTGGATCAAATGCTGGAAAGGTTAGCGGGTCATTCTTATTATTGTTTTCTTGATGGATACAGTGGCTATAATCAAATTGCAGTGACTCCTGAAGATCAGGAGAAGACAGCATTCACTTGTCCTTTTGGCGTTTTTGCCTATAGGAGGATGCCGTTTGGACTATGCAATGCACCTGCTACTTTTCAAAGGTGCATGTTATCAATTTTCTCAGATATGGTAGAAAAGTTCTTGGAGGTATTCATGGATGACTTTTCGGTCTTTGGATCTTGTTTTGATGATTGCTTATGCAATTTGTCTAAAGTACTGAAAAGATGCCAAGAGACAAACCTGGTTCTCAACTGGGAGAAATGTCACTTCATGGTCCAAGAAGGCATTGTGCTTGGACACAAAATTTCTAAGGAAGGTATAGAGGTTGATAAAGCAAAACTGATGCTCATTGAAAAACTACCTCCTCCAATTAATGTTAATGGAGTGAGAAGTTTCCTTGGTCATGCTGGCTTTTATAGAAGATTCATCAAGGATTTCTCTAAAATTGCCAAGACACTAAGTCAACTTCTAATGAAAGACAATGAGTTTGTTTTCAATGATGCTTGCCTTAAAGCATTTAATTTGCTAAAGGAAAAGCTCACTACTGCTCATGTCTTGATATCTCCTGATTGGAGTATGCCATTTGAGCTGATGTATGACGCTAGTGATCTTGCTATTGGTGCTGTTCTTGGGCAGAGAAGAAACAAACTGTTGCATGTTATTTACTATGCTAGCAAAGTTCTGAATGAAGCACAAGTGAATTATGCAACAACAGAGAAGGAGATGCTTGCTGTGGTCTATGCACTTGATAAATTTAGACCATATCTCCTCAGTGCCAAGACCATCATCTTCACTGATCACGCAGCTATAAAGTATTTGATCTCTAAACAAGATGCCAAACCACGATTGTTAAGGTGGATGTTGTTGTTCCAAGAATTTGATTTAGAGATAAAAGACAAGTCGGGGATGGAGAATAAAGTTGCTGATCACTTGTCAAGAATTCGAGAGAAGAACCTGCAAGATGATCCTGCTATAGAGATCAACGATTCTTTTCCGGATGAACAAGTTCTTACAATCTCTTTGAATTTGTCCGAAAAGCCAATTTTTGCATTACATGTGGAACCTTGGTTTGCTGATTTTGTAAATTTCAAAGTAATCAAGAAAATACCTCCTAATTTCACAAAGCAACAAGTGAAAAAGTTCTTATATGATGCAAGGAGGTATGTATGGGATGATCCATTCCTGTATTTCCAATGTGCTGATGGAATCTTGAGAAGATGTGTATCAGAGTTGGAAATCAAGGGAATTTTATGGCATTGTCACAATTCTGATTATGGTGGCCATTTTGGTGGAAACAGAACTGCCCAAAAGGTGTTGCAAAGTGGCTATTATTGGCCTACACTTTTTAAAGATGCCAGAGAATATGTTGAAAAGTGTGAAAGATGCCAGAAGACAGGGAACATTTCCCGTAAAGATGAAATGCCTCTAAACACTATTATGGAGGTAGAATTATTTGATTTATGGGGGATTGACTTCATGGGACCATTCCCATCTTCCTATTCCAACCAATATATTTTGGTAGCTGTTGACTACGTTTCTAATTGGGTTGAAGCAACAGCTCTTCCTACTAATGATGCCAAGGTGGTTGTGAATTTCCTGCGGAAGAATATTTTTACCAGGTTTGGAGTGCCGAGAGCAATCATAAGTGATGGAGGCTCTCATTTTTGTAATAAGCAGTTTGAGAATCTGTTAGCCAAATATGGTGTCAGGCATAAGGTTGCTACGCCTTATCATCCGCAGACTAGTGGCCAAGTGGAAGTTTCCAATAGGGAACTGAAGCGAATCCTTGAAAAGACTGTTAGTATTTCTCGGAAGGATTGGTCGAAGAGACTGGATGATGCATTGTGGGCATACCGAACTGCATACAAAACTCCGATAGGAATGTCTCCCTATCAGCTTGTGTACGGGAAAGCTTGTCACTTACCTGTGGAGCTTGAACATAGAGCCTTTTGGGCTATTAAATTCTTGAACTTTGATGCCACAGTAGCTCTTGAGAAGAGAAAGTTTCAACTGTTAGAGCTTGATGAGTTCAGGAATTCGGCTTTTGAAAGCTCCAGAATTTACAAAGAAAAAGCCAAGAAATACCATGATAGCAAAATTGTACACAAGGAGTTTGAGCCTGGCCAGCAGGTGTTGTTGTACAACTCCCGATTGAAACTTTTTCCAGGGAAGTTGAAATCCAGGTGGACAGGACCTTTTGTGGTTAAAAAGGCCTTTCCATATGGTACTGTTGAAATATCTCCCATGGAGGAAGACAAACCTTTCAAGGTCAATGGCTCTAGGTTGAAGTTCTTTCATGGAGGACCAGTGGTGAAACAGGTTGTGGCCTTGCGCCTTAAATCCATTGCAACTTAAATGAGGTAACCGTCAGGCTCGGGACGTTAAACACGCGCTAGTTGGGAGGCAACCCAGCATTTCTATCCTTTTATTTTTATCTTGTTTTGCATTATTTATTTTTAGGTACCAAAAAAAATTAAAAAGTGAGAGAGAAAAGAGAAAAATCTAGTGAGTCTACGCTTGAAGCGTAGAACTCTACGCTTCAAGCGTAGAGCAGATAAAAAGACAGTGGGTCTACGCTCCAAGCGTAGAACCCTACGCTTAGAGCGTAGAAAAGGTGAGTAAACAGAGGCTGAGCGCTCCAAGCGTAGAAACCTACGCTATCAGCGCAGGAAATTCAAGAGGTCAGTAGTCCTACGCTTCAAGCGTAGAACCCTACGCTTGAAGCGTGGGTTTGGAATTCGGAAGGTCAGAGGCAGAGGGTCTACGCTTCAAGCGTAGGACCCTACGCTTGAAGCGTAGACTGGGAATTTGGAACGACTGGGACAGTAAGTCTACGCTTGAAGCGTAGAAATCTACGCTTCAAGCGTAGAACGGGTTTTTAAAGTGCAGAACCCTATTCTTTCCCAGCGCCGCGAGTCACTCTTCCCCTCTCCTCTCTCTCCCTCTCCTTCTCCTTCCCCTTTCATCTTTTCCTCTCCCCATTCTTCCACCACGCACAGCCATACACCACCACCACACATCACCATCTTCCACCCTCTTCACCATCACCAACCTCCTCCCACCTTCTACACGCACACCATCAGCCAAGTTAGCATCACCACCACTGTTCAGTGGCATTTGTTCTTGG
>JAVKPL010007227.1:0-28907 GCA_032173675.1 Gastrolobium villosum | reverse complement strand
AAAATATTAAACCCTTTCTTTTTATAATGTATATGAGCAACAATTTAAGTAAATCTTCAAAGCTGAGTCATAATCGCAACTTCTTTTTTATTTTTTTTAATATACTACCATTTGAGGTGAATCAACTCGTGTATTTAATAAGAACTAATTTTTCTCCAACTACTCAATCAGTGTTGTCAAATCAAATGTGTATAATCACAAGAAATGAACAAAAATAAATACATGGAAAATTGGCAATGATAAAAAGTTCCCCCATTACCCGTTTATTATCCATGCCACATATATAAAGAAGGGGTGAAAGGCCTTTGGATGAACCTTATCTTACAATGTTAATGATATTACATCTCAGCAACCTTAACCCCAAAATTAATATGTTAAAATAGCATGCCATTCTTGCTGAGAACGAGGTATTGCTATTAAACTAACTTATCTGATAATAGTTAACATATTCTTATTAAGATTCTAGTTGTTACAATTGGTGAATCTTGTTTTATTCAGTTTTCCTAACTGTGATCTGGGACAGTCCCAAAGACCATATTTTAATATGTTTTGAGGCATCAATAACACTGTTTAAAGCAGAAGAAAAGTCCTTTAGGCATGTCTTCCATATTGGCTTTCGGGGTTTCTCCAGAGTCATCTCTTCTAGCCATTAATGCACTTGTACCAGGAGACTCTGGTGGCAATACTGCATTCTCAGATGAAGCCATCCGCAGCAGAGGAACAACTGGCTCTGGTGGTGAAATTGTAGAGAGATATCGAAGGAGCATCTCTATGATTTGACTAAAATTTGGTCGATCATTTGGATCCTCTTTCCAACATGAAGTTACAATATGAGCTAAATCCTCAGGAAGGACTTCAGCACTGGGCCTTGTATTCTGAAATAATTAAATATTTGTGTCATGAATCCTAAGTAAAATCCAAGAATAACATTTACAGCACCATATTCAGTGGTAAGCACAAGTAATATTATGATTATAGTCAGATAAAGATCAGAGATGAATGAGAATAAAAACTAGAGAATTATAATAACCCAATGACAACAGCTTACGAGGTAAAGTTGTCCATGAGGTATCAAGTATCTGAAATGTCACAATTAAACTAGACCCAGTAGTGGTAGAGCATTTCTCCCCAAAAAAAAAATGAAGGGGTCCTTTTCTGAAGTCTGATCATCAAAATGTTGCGAGTAAAGTCCCTTTTGGGTCCCTAACAAAAGACACGGTTCTCAATTTAGTTCCTTACAAAACAAAATTAATCGGCTGGTCCCTATGAAATTCAAAGTAGACTTATTTTAGTCTTTTTGAGGGACTAATGTGAGTCTTTTTTGAATTTGTGAGGGACCACGATTTTAAGTAAATGGGTCCACTCTGAATTTCTTAGGAACCTCTAGACTAATTTTTTTTTGTAAGAGATTAAAATGAGGACCATGTTTTTTGTTAGGGACCAAAAAGGAACTTTACTCAAATGTTGCATATTTGGACACTGGTCATATTTAAATAGAAACTCTAGCACTTGCAACTTTCAAGGAAAATTCTCAATTTCTTTACTACGATAAATATAATATATAATATGGCAAGCAGAAGTAGCAGTCCGAATTCAAAGGTTAAATATGTTTACGTAAGTGTCAAGAAATCACAATCCCTTCCAAAATGGCAAAATGTGACTTCACAGTGTAACTATTCTACTATTGGAATGAGGTTAGCTAGTGGCCATAAATTGTGAAAGTATGATCACATTAAGCAGAATTAACTATCAAGTAAACATCAGAATGTCATTTACCTTAAAAGCAGCTGCATATGCTGCCTGTAGATTAGACATGCCTTCAAAGGGCAACTTGTTATGGATGAGCTCCCACAACACAATTGCAAAGCTGTAGGCATACACCTTATTGTTGTAATGCTTCTTCTCACCTTGTCTTAGAGTAACAGTGCTGTAAAGCTGCCACCAAACAGGAAAGTAATGATAAATTACTTAATATGGCACAACCCATCTAGGAAATCAATAAATGTTCAAAGTTTCGGCAATTAGGAAGTACTTCTGGAGCCATCCAACGATATGTTCCCGTTTCAGCAGTCATCATCTCTGTTAAGGACTCTTCTCTGTCTAGACCAAAATCAGCAAGTTTAACTGTCTTATGATCTGCTGTCATTTACCTTAAAAGCAACATAGCAACCTCTCGGGAAAACCGAGCCTCTCTCCTTGAAATCTCTTCTGGGGTTTCTCCCTTGTTAATATAATCTTAACAGCAACATTCTGATTTTTATATCTGCAATCAGAAAATCCAACAAGAACAACTCAACATGTCAGCAAATACTCTTATCTAATGGATGCAGAATGTGTATTTGTCCAAACAGATTAGTCCAAACCGTGACTCTGAAATTTGATATAAATCTAAATGAAAGTGCTGACTTAGAAATCAAAACAAACTTTTGAGTTAAATCTTATAAAAAAAAATTAGAACTTTTTATGATAGAAGGATTCAATAACCAAAATTGATTCCAGAAAACAGAACACAGAAAAATTAAAATATAAAC
Organism: Gastrolobium villosum; assembly: GCA_032173675.1. Taxonomy (NCBI): domain Eukaryota; kingdom Viridiplantae; phylum Streptophyta; class Magnoliopsida; order Fabales; family Fabaceae; genus Gastrolobium; species Gastrolobium villosum. Next base: position 26,376 of record JAVKPL010007227.1, on the reverse strand, counting down.
AAACACACAAACACACAAATAATCTAGTTTGACTTACTTTCCTTCATAGACTTTGGCATGAGCACCTTCCCCAATTTTTGGCCCAACAAATAGTTGTCTGGGATCTATAAACCGCTCAGCTTCTAAATTGAACTCCTCAACCGAGTGAACCTCATTCCCAGATCTCTAAGAAATTCAAAATGGACCCATTTAGTTGAAATTGTGATCTCTCACAAATTAAAAAAAAACCCATATTAGTCCCACAAAAGGACTAAAATGAGTCCATTTTGAATTTCTTAGGAATCACGAATAGCCTTTTTATTTGCTATGGACTAAAGCGGGCATCGTAAAATTTGCTGAGGACCGAAAAAGGTATTTACTCTAAAAGTAAAATCCCTTTTGGATCTCTAAAAAAAAATATGATCCCCACTTTCATTCCTTAAAAAAAAAAGTCAACTTTTGGTCCCTCTACGGTTCCAGTTCTTTGAAAATATGATCCCTCAGAAATTTAATGAAGATCCAATTTAGTCCTTAAAAAAGGACTACTATGAATATTTTTTTTTTTATAAGGGATTAAAGTAAGGACCGTACTTTCTGTTAGGGACTCAAAAAGGGACTTTACTCTAACATTAATCTTGAGGCTAAGATAATAGTGAGAGGAATCTACATGACTGAATAATCGGGCCATATTGGCCTTTATACCTTCATGATTTTGTTTGGTCCAATTATTTGTTCAAGTATGCTTGTAAGACAACAAAGTCTAAAATACCACAATGGATTATGGTCTTGCATTAACTGGGCTAGTCACTGTCCCAAGCCTCATCAGCCTCTTTTGGTGTTCTCCTCTTAGGGATATCACTTTTGATCACATTACTATGTGAATTTGTGGTGTTGTCCAAATCATCCCCAGTGTCCCTCCTACTGTATCCATCAGCTCTTGATACTCTTGAGTCCTCCTCAGCATCTGAAAGCCACATCAAGTTTTCTGAATTTCTATCTATGGATTCAGAATCAATTCTGCAAATTCCTTCTTGCCTCCCTCTCACACTCTTTGTTGCATCAAAGCTATTATGATATTGAGCAGAATCATCAACCTTACCCTCATGATCCCTCACAACATTCCTTTTGTCTCTCTTTATTTGATACGCATACTCATCATCATTGCTGCTGCTCTTATAGTTACCTGAGCCATTTTCTTCCTCATCAGACTCCCACATTGCATTTTCAACATCACTCAACATACCTTCTGATTCGGAATCTTCTATGGCCATATTCCTCCTAGGTTTAGCTTCAGCATGTCTACTTGAACTATCATTAACTCGGGCCCTACCTGTACCAATATTATTCTGCCTCTCCCTTTTCCCCCTACTTTCCTTGAAGGAGTCTCTAGCTTCAATAGAGCCATCAGAATTGCTATCAAGATCACTATCATCTGCGATATTACTGGAATGCCACTCATCATCGTCTTCAGAATGACCATTCTCTTCATCATCACTATCGTTAGCGTGACGCTTAGGACATGTAGTCTGCCGAACCCTTGAGCCTCTAACCTCACCATCATAATCATCATTTCTTGGAGCATCTGATCTTCTGAATCTTCCACCATATTCTTCTCTGTTCCAATATCTAATTCTGCCAAGCTCTTCTTTTTCTTTTGCCTCTTCAGCTTCATATTCTTTATCGGCTGCATCCTCTATCTCGGCGATGAATTGATCTAACTCTTCCTGATCACTATCGATAGAAGGCTCTGACTCTTCCAAACCTTCAGTAGGTTCTGTTATTGACTGCTTGACTTCATGGAAGACATAAGGGGTTCCCTCTTTCTTGTCAATGGCATTGAAGAATGTGGAAGCAACTCTCTGGATGCTGGCCATGGCAGTTGGATCCTCAGGATTTACTCCCATTCGTCGGAGCTGCTGTTATATTTTCTTTATGTTTAATTTCTGGGATTCAAGAGCTTGCTCAAATCTGGCCTTGAATAGAGCCTGTATACAACAACAGGAACGAATACATTACCTCCTCCAGTATGAAGTTGTTTGTATAGTAGATACCAAAAGCCCGTAACTAGGGACCAAAATGACGGTTTAAAAAAGAAAAAAAACAGACATCAGATTTGAGCAGTCAAGCCTACATCTAAACATAGTCATATTTTCATAAAGGTTGTCATGAAAGCATAATCATTTAAACCAAAGCATTTCATTTCTGTTAAGCCATTAACAAACTGTCCCGAACTAACTTATGTTTGGGATGATTTAGAAAATGATTTTTCTTTCTCCCAATACATTCTTTTACGGATTTTTTTTTAATAGAGATTTGGGGAGAGGGGGGCGAACCGGAGCAGTGGTAAAACTGTTCCTTCATGACTAAAAGGTCGTGGGTTCGAATTCAGGAAACAGCCTCTTTGCAATTATGCAAGGGTAAGGTTGCGTACAAGTATTTCCTCCACCCCACACTCGCTAGTCGGGTTTAACGGGGAGTGGTTTATTTGGGGAGAGGGGGAGGAGGATGAGGGGGAGTGTCAAAGCAATCTTACCAATACAGCTATAATAAACAGGCATGTATCAATACTTTTCCATTATAATGAACACTATTGGTACCTAAATATTATAGTTCATGATTCTGAAGTTAAGCCTTTGGCACCTCAACCACTACAGGCAAACCATCAACCCTGTTTAAATACAGGCAGAAAAGTGGTACAGTCCAATAAGGAATACAACAATGCAAACGTACCTTCCTCTTTGTAAGGGTGTTAATAAGTATCAAATTTTTGGGTTGGCGATAGTTTCTACCATGGAACATAATGATTGTTTTCACATTATGAACATTTATCACAATCCCGCCACTTAATCTTGCAAGCATTGTAGCCATTTCTTTTATTTTTTCCTTGGGGAAGTTTCACAACAAACTTGCACAGTCTCATGAAACTTCCAATGGAGATGCATATTTTGCACAACTCCTCCGAAGACTCCACGAACACCAACCGGAACATAGTTCTTTATAACACCTCGGAAAATTAAATGTGAATTTATGTGATAAAATGTGGGTTTAAAAGGGAAGGATTAGTGAAAATCCGAGAATTAGGGCCAAAATGGGCTAAAAGGGCAAAATGGTAATTTGCCAAGAACGTAAACCGAGGCATGAAAAATGGAGTTAGAGATTTAATATGGCAAAAATAATGCTGGAAATGGAATCAGGACGGAAAATTGAGTGAATAGGCAAATTTGGGAAAAATTGATGAATAGTGATTTTTAAGTGTTAAATACTGCGGTACGAGTGTACCGATAAGTGTAAAAATTTTATGAGAATTTTGAGGAAAGAAAAATATGACATGGACTGGAAAAATATGTAGATTAAGAATATGTGATCATAATTTTTATCGGGATTAAAGTTAGATCGCGTGTGGGACCCGTGGGATCAAAACCCACTTAAGTTCCCTCACTTTTCCCCTCACTCTCACGCTCTCTCTCTCCTTCCTCTTCTTCTCCACCGTGAAACCCCCCCCCCCCCCCCATTTGCAAGAACATGAGCATTTCTTCTCCTCTCCACCATTTCTTCAATTCCTCACCAAATCACTTGATTTTGGTGTTGAAATCTATTGTAAACAACCTTCCAAAGCCATTGGTAACACTTAGAAGCCATGAAATCATCTCCTTGGGGCGAAAATGGACAAACTCAGATCCGACCCCTTTGGTGTTCTTGGAGTTTTTGGAGTTTTTGGATCTCTTTTGGATTGATGGGGCCTTGGTGGTGTTCCTACACTTGGTGGTGAGTATATTTGTGGTATTTTTATGGTTGGATTCATAGATCTAGGAATTTATGCTTTAAACCTTTGATTTTAGATGTGTGATGATAGAGAGCTCAAATGGAAAAATGCTATTAGATGAAAATGCCTTAGAATGATGCATAAAAGCTAGAAATGCTATGATAAATTTTGGTGAAAAAGTTAGGTTTTTAACTTAGGAAATTTTGGGTTGAGTTTCATAATTTTGTGAAATTGGCATGTGGTGTGGTTGAATAATTGAATGGTGGACCATTGGTATAGGTTGATAATATGATGATATGATTAGTGTGTGTGTTAAAATGGAATTGAAAACCTTGTAGAATCAACCTTGAGGAATTCGAACCATAGAGTGGTTTGGAGGAAAAATGATGTAAAGGTTGTGAATTTGATGGGGTATGATATAAAATGATGTTTAGTTGAGTGATGGTATAGTGTGGTAAAGTGGAATGAGAAGAAAGAATGTGTGATTCATGGTGTAATTGGTAAATCAACCTATAAAAGAGATTGAAGTAAAATGGTATGGAAAAATAGCCTTTGGCCTAGGTGATTTAAATGATGATTAATTTTGTAAATGAATGGTTGACATTGGATTTGTATTGATAATCATGTTGTGGATTATCTAGGTTGCCTCTTTTGGACGCTTTGGAAGCGGGTAAGCTTGGAGCTTACGTTTGGAGCATGGGCTCGGTATTGAGGTAACCATTGGAACTGGGGTTTAGCCCTTGTGTGCTCCACCACACCTAGTGGATGGTTGTGGTTGGATTATGTGGTTATGACATTGTGTGATTGTGTGCTTGTATGCATATTGCTTGATTTTTGTGAAAATTGTTTGGTCACTGGCCAGTTGACGTGTGTTGGTTTGGACATCCGCTGGGTTCGTCCTACGGGAGAATGCCAGTTGGAATGCCATGGTGTTGACTCTGGGAGCGACATCAGGATGATCCAAGCGGGGGACGTCCGCCGGATAGGGCTCATGAGGAGTTCCGGTTGGGTATTGCCATGGAGTCGTCTCAACCATGGGAGAGGCGCCAGGACTGTCTCGGGAGTTATATGATGGAGTCCTTGAACATGAATCCATGAGTGGATGTTCTTGGGTTGTCTCCAGTTGATGGGTGATATTGCATTGCTTGCATATTATATGATGTTGTATTTGCACATTGAGTGAGCCATGGGGTGGAGAAACCTCCAGGGCCCTTGGTTTACTGAGATATATTTATATATCTCACCCCGTGTTGTGGGGCATCATTTCAGGTTAGGTTGAGCCTGGAAGAGTGGAGCATGAGGTGCATATGGGAGGCACCATGTGATGAGCATTGGATAGGGACACATCTTGCATATGATGTATGCTTTAGACTTAGGTCATGAATCTATGCATGTTGAAAATGCCATGCTTAGTAAGCTCCTAAATACATGTTAGATCCTTCAATATGATGTATATGTAGGACTTTAGTATATGTTGTATATTTGAGTGAGCATGGGACTTGTCCATGGCCACATTCATTGTAATTGAAGCCTTGGCAAAGATGTTGTAAAATGGACCATATTTGATGTGAAATGGCCATTATATTAAAGACTATGTGAATGATGCTTTAATGAATGGAAATGCTAGTTTGAAGGGCCTAGTGCCTAGATTAGAGTATGTTTAAGTGTTGTGTGGAGTATTAAGGGGTTAGAGATGGATTACACAACCCTTTTTGGGGCTTAAAATGCTGTAATCTGTCATTTTGCTGCATAGTAATCGATTACCCAAGCATGGTAATCGATTACCATGCAACAGGGGACGAAAAATCAGCTACTGTCTTCACTGGTAATCGATTACTGAGGCTTGGTAATCGATTACCATGTGAGGTAATCGATTACCCAAGCTTGGTAATCGATTACCAGAACAGAGGAGGTCAAAATTTGGCTACTGCCTCATTTTTGACAGGTGGTAATCGATTACCACCCACTGGTAATCGATTACCACAGTGCAATTTTTGAAAATTCAGGTTTTTCTTGACTTAAAGAAAGGGGCATAACTTGGTGGGTAGAACTCCAAATGGTACGTGGTTTGAAACCACGCGTAGCTTATGTAAAGGGCTAGAAAATGGTAAGAAATGAAAATAAGTTGATGAGTTTAAATGAGTTGAATAAAAAGAATGATTAGTGATGTTAGTAGACTGTTTGCTTCCGCGTATTGCATTTACAATTATGGTGTTGTTTTAATTGATTACGGAAAAGGTAATGGTGATAAAAAGGAATATGATAAAAAGAAAAAGTTTACCCGTAATTTAATTAACCCAACTACTGTGATTGTAACTGCGCTTAATATCATAATCAATGTTAACAATACCGGTACGTAACGGGCTGTTACATTTTATGGTATCAGAGCAGTTTCTTTAGGGAACTCTGATGATTGTGTAATTGAGGTGAGTGCTGTATAGTTGTACGTAGACTCTTATTGACTGCTGCACATGTGATTCCTTAGTTTGGGCCTGATCAACCCATTCCTTTGTGTTCAATGTGTGGTCAGTATAAGATGCCTTCGTGACAACCCTGGAGCACCAATGCCAGTCCTTAGGCTGAGGTTGTGGGTGCAGTGTTGACTGCTCCACGGATGGATACGTTAGTGAGTAAATTTGATGTAATTGAGGACTTAGTGAGAATAAATTGTGATACTGACATTGAGGACTTAGTAAGAACGAAATTGAGATGAGGAGTATAACCATTTTGGGGTAGAATGCTACCATAGTTGTATGTGGACTTGTGGTGAGTAAGTGTGATTGATTTGAATTGATATTATGGTGATGATGTTGGTAAGTCTTCCCAAATTGTACGGGGAGTTAGAATAATCGAGTATATGTAGAATTAGTGGTATATCTTTAATGTTGTAAGGGAATTGGAACCCCGATGAATTGGTGAAAATTTGGAATATGAGTGTTGATATGTAATATTGGATACCTTAGGGTAAAGTATAAGGTTATAAGACCCTTGATGAGGGCATGTACATGGATGACTTAATATGCTTGGATGTAGAAATAAAATAGAAATTTCAAAATTTGATTGAGGATTGTGAGTAACTTAAAAGAACTATGGAAATGATGTGTGGAAAATTCAATGTTGAAAGTGGACTTTAGTCCATGATGAGTTAAGGTGGGCTTAATCTAAGTGAGGATATTATATGTATAAAAAGTATAATATAAGAAGTTGAGAGAATTGCCATGTGTGGCATTTGATGAATTTGATTGAAAGTATGAAAATCCATAAGTTAAGGATGAGTGGACTTGACAAATGTGAGGTGAGAAAATATAACGGGGTGTGGTGTATTAATGGCATTACTATGCTTCCATAATGATGTGGAGCATTGCAAATTGGATGATGTGGCTTAAATATATGTGGATAGTAATCCTGTGATGGCTAAGTGTTATTTGTATATATATATATATGTATTGTGAAGGCCAGGGTGCCTAAATGTGTGTTATGTTGTTTTGAGTTAGTAAACTCTATGGAGAAAGAAAAATTATTTTCGGTAAAAAGTAATGATGTAAGTGAACTTCCCTATGAGGGGAAATGTTAGAAGAGGTTGTCTCTTTGGAGTGTCATTGGATGCTCAATGTGGTATGGGATTCATGATGGAGTCCCGGTGTGCAAGTTAAACCATGGCACACATGTTGGTAATAATGTGACAATAAGAAATTGTCCTGGGTTTCCCTTGTGGATTTAATCCTAAGAGGTGTTGCTCTTGGAAGTCCCAGGCGAGCGCTGCTCGAAATTGAAATTTATCTGGTGGTCCTGATGCATTGAATGCATGGACGGTTAAATGAGGACACCCTTGGTGTCATAGTGAAATATTGAGAGAAAAAGTGAATTCGGTTTAATGAAGTGGATCTTCCACTGTGTTGAGCATGGTTGTTATGAGTCATGATGGACAATGGATTAGGACGGTACCAAACATGGGTACTGTAGGAATTGAAAGTTTTGTGTCAAAACATGAAAAAGATGCCGAGATCATGTGAAGAGGATTATTCTATGGACTAAGACAAATGATTAGTCAAGTTAAATGAGTATATTGTTGAGAAAAGAACCATATTAGAAAGTTATAGTGAATGGTGCTAGAGTAAGATAAAACTAGTATACCATTATGTATCTATATAAGAATCTGTTTGCCGTTATATACGGATTTGATGTGAATGTGTTTATCTTTGTGTGGCTTATATGCCTGGAGCATATTGCTATCTCCGTATGGATTATGTTCCCGGAGATTATTATTACCTTGTATAAGTAATGTAGTGTGAGGTAGAACCTTGAGTTAGTTGGACTGTTAGTACAGCCATTGGCATGTTACCTCTTCTTGCGTGAATTATAAGGACAGATTCTCTGATTGGTGGGGCATTGCACCTGGGGCCCTTAGGACAGCAAGAGCTCGAGGGGTTAAACCTAAGGATGTTCTTACCCATTGCATTAGAGGACTGTATCTTGTGGGGAACGCAAGAGGTGAATTTTGGATAACTGTAAGTGAACTGTAATATGCCAAATATGATGAAATGTGTGAGATGCCATGAGATGGCAGTTTGAGTTATGAAATTGAGCACTCGGAGATGTGCATGAGTGTATACCAAGTGGGGAATTGTGGTTTTACAGAAATTATGAAATGAATTATTGGATTGTCACCCTATGTGAAGGGGATGGAAAATTGATTAGTGATGATGGATTGAGTCAAAGTCTTTTGGGAAGATTTGTGATGGCTAGATGTTAAGCTAAGTTGGTGGCCAAAGTGGCCAATGATTTTAAGTGGCCAATGATTTTAAGAAGTGATCAATGATGATATAGTCAAGTAAGAAAGTGGGATACTAGTTGTTAAAGAGAAATGTATTTGGTGAAATGAAATGTTGATATCTTTACCCTGGTGGTAGAGTCACTGATGGAGTTGGATAGACGGAAATTATAGTGAGAGGTGTGTTGAAAATACACAATGTTGAGGTTGTTGTTGACTAGGTACCAAGATATATGGTTGAGTGTGTGAGTAGTACGGTGAATAGTCCGAGAGACTTGTGTAACAACTGATATGAAATTATGAAAGTAATGATAGTGGTGGATTCAGTCTTAGTGGCATGATAAATAGGTTTTGAAAATCCCTATGTGATGGGACAGATATGAAAAAGAGATGATACGTAACCCCGGAATGAGGCATACTAGTGGAATGAAATGATAATGAAAGTGAGGTGTATTGAATGAAATGATAATGAAGGTGAGGTGTGTAGAATGAAATACATGTGGAAATTGATAACATGAGTATGGAACAGTAATTAAAGAAAAGTTGTTAATGGAAATCGTGGGCATGTTGCCTTTAATGTGGGAAATCAATGACGAACTATGTGTTAAGTTTTGAGATGATTAATTGAAAAGGTAATTATGATTAGTTTATAAAATTCAGGAGTGGATTCATGGTTGAAAGCTTTGAAAGGACCGATGTAAGGTAAGAATTATAATGTGGGGTCCATGATGTGCCAGTAAAAGGTCTTGAGAGAGAGGTTCGCCATTGTGTTTTGGTGAAGTTGTTGAACTTTTAAGGATAGATTGACAGTTGAGCACAAAGATGGTGCGTGTTAAAGATATAGTGCAAAGGTGAAATTGCACGTTGTAGGTCGAGAACCTGAGAAAAGAAAAATGTGGATATACGAGTTGTGGCTAGGTGCCAAAAATGGGGATTTTGTCCCTCAGAAAGTAAAGGTATAGTGAGTGCGAACTGGATGATTACTCAGCGAGTTGCACTGAGAGGCCGTGAGATTCCATAATAGTGTTTAATGTGGGATAAGAAATGTGAAAGAGATTGATGACAAGAGTTAATACTCCGTGGAGATAAAAATTCAAAGAAGGAAAATTGTGGCTGTATTGTGCCAGTAAGTATTAGTTGCCTGTGTGGCACAGATTGAATAGGATGTAACATAACCCTATGGGTATATTGGTTGATAGGTTAATTTGGTAGGAAAACCTGCCAAGAGAAACTATGGGCTATATGTGCTGGGTAGCCGGATTTTTGAAATGAAACTGAAAAGAAATTAAAAGCAATTGGCTTGGTAAAGCAGAAAAAGAGCACAACTGTGTGGTGCGCTCCGGTTGTTCACATGTGGTGTCACCGGTTGAGATTGAGATTGGGAAGGACTTGAAGTCTCCCATTGGGCCTTTGAAAGGCAAGACTATTGTGAAATGTGGCTGAAAAGCCAAAAGATAAAAATGTAAATGAGTATTTTGGTGTCCGCGCACTGGATGAGGCTTCTTGGGGTACGGGGGACTGAGATTCTCCGGCTGTATCCTGAGTTAGCATATGTGCATAGTTGATTTTGCGGACAAAATTCTAAAAAGGTGGGGTGAATATAACACCTCGGAAAATTAAATGTGAATTTATGTGATAAAATGTGGGTTTAAAAGGGAAGGATTAGTGAAAATCCGAGAATTAGGGCCAAAATGGGCTAAAAGGGCAAAATGGTAATTTGCCAAGAACGTAAACCGAGGCATGAAAAATGGAGTTAGAGATTTAATATGGCAAAAATAATGCTGGAAATGGAATCAGGACGGAAAATTGAGTGAATAGGCAAATTTGGGAAAAATTGATGAATAGTGATTTTTAAGTGTTAAATACTGCGGTACGAGTGTACCGATAAGTGTAAAATTTTTATGAGAATTTTGAGGAAAGAAAAATATGACATGGACTGGAAAAATATGTAGATTAAGAATATGTGATCATAATTTTTATCGGGATTAAAGTTAGATCGCGTGTGGGACCCGTGGGATCAAAACCCACTTAAGTTCCCTCACTTTTCCCCTCACTCTCACGCTCTCTCTCTCCTTCCTCTTCTTCTCCACCGTGAAACCCCCCCCCCCCCCATTTGCAAGAACATGAGCATTTCTTCTCCTCTCCACCATTTCTTCAATTCCTCACCAAATCACTTGATTTTGGTGTTGAAATCTATTGTAAACAACCTTCCAAAGCCATTGGTAACACTTAGAAGCCATGAAATCATCTCCTTGGGGCGAAAATGGACAAACTCAGATCCGACCCCTTTGGTGTTCTTGGAGTTTTTGGAGTTTTTGGATCTCTTTTGGATTGATGGAGCCTTGGTGGTGTTCCTACACTTGGTGGTGAGTATATTTGTGGTATTTTTATGGTTGGATTCATAGATCTAGGAATTTATGCTTTAAACCTTTGATTTTAGATGTGTGATGATAGAGAGCTCAAATGGAAAAATGCTATTAGATGAAAATGCCTTAGAATGATGCATAAAAGCTAGAAATGCTATGATAAATTTTGGTGAAAAAGTTAGGTTTTTAACTTAGGAAATTTTGGGTTGAGTTTCATATTTTGTGAAATTGGCATGTGGTGTGGTTGAATAATTGAATGGTGGACCATTGGTATAGGTTGATAATATGATGATATGATTAGTGTGTGTGTTAAAATGGAATTGAAAACCTTGTAGAATCAACCTTGAGGAATTCGAACCATAGAGTGGTTTGGAGGAAAAATGATGTAAAGGTTGTGAATTTGATGGGGTATGATATAAAATGATGTTTAGTTGAGTGATGGTATAGTGTGGTAAAGTGGAATGAGAAGAAAGAATGTGTGATTCATGGTGTAATTGGTAAATCAACCTATAAAAGAGATTGAAGTAAAATGGTATGGAAAAATAGCCTTTGGCCTAGGTGATTTAAATGATGATTAATTTTGTAAATGAATGGTTGACATTGGATTTGTATTGATAATCATGTTGTGGATTATCTAGGTTGCCTCTTTTGGACGCTTTGGAAGCGGGTAAGCTTGGAGCTTACGTTTGGAGCATGGGCTCGGTATTGAGGTAACCATTGGAACTGGGGTTTAGCCCTTGTGTGCTCCACCACACCTAGTGGATGGTTGTGGTTGGATTATGTGGTTATGACATTGTGTGATTGTGTGCTTGTATGCATATTGCTTGATTTTTGTGAAAATTGTTTGGTCACTGGCCAGTTGACGTGTGTTGGTTTGGACATCCGCTGGGTTCGTCCTACGGGAGAATGCCAGTTGGAATGCCATGGTGTTGACTCTGGGAGCGACATCAGGATGATCCAAGCGGGGGACGTCCGCCGGATAGGGCTCATGAGGAGTTCCGGTTGGGTATTGCCATGGAGTCGTCTCAACCATGGGAGAGGCGCCAGGACTGTCTCGGGAGTTATATGATGGAGTCCTTGAACATGAATCCATGAGTGGATGTTCTTGGGTTGTCTCCAGTTGATGGGTGATATTGCATTGCTTGCATATTATATGATGTTGTATTTGCACATTGAGTGAGCCATGGGGTGGAGAAACCTCCAGGGCCCTTGGTTTACTGAGATATATTTATATATCTCACCCCGTGTTGTGGGGCATCATTTCAGGTTAGGTTGAGCCTGGAAGAGTGGAGCATGAGGTGCATATGGGAGGCACCATGTGATGAGCATTGGATAGGGACACATCTTGCATATGATGTATGCTTTAGACTTAGGTCATGAATCTATGCATGTTGAAAATGCCATGCTTAGTAAGCTCCTAAATACATGTTAGATCCTTCAATATGATGTATATGTAGGACTTTAGTATATGTTGTATATTTGAGTGAGCATGGGACTTGTCCATGGCCACATTCATTGTAATTGAAGCCTTGGCAAAGATGTTGTAAAATGGACCATATTTGATGTGAAATGGCCATTATATTAAAGACTATGTGAATGATGCTTTAATGAATGGAAATGTAGGTTTGAGGGGCCTAGTGCCTAGATTAGAGTATGTTTAAGTGTTGTGTGGAGTATTAAGGGGTTAGGGATGGATTACACAACCCTTTTTGGGGCTTAAAATGCTGTAATCTGTCATTTTGCTGCATAGTAATCGATTACCCAAGCATGGTAATCGATTACCATGCAACAGGGGACGAAAAATCAGCTACTGTCTTCACTGGTAATCGATTACTGAGGCTTGGTAATCGATTACCATGTGAGGTAATCGATTACCCAAGCTTGGTAATCGATTACCAGAACAGAGGAGGTCAAAATTTGGCTACTGCCTCATTTTGACAGGTGGTAATCGATTACCACCCACTGGTAATCGATTACCACAGTGCAATTTTTGAAAATTCAGGTTTTTCTTGACTTAAAGAAAGGGGCGTAACTTGGTGGGTAGGACTCCAAATGGTACGTGGTTTGAAACCACGCGTAGCTTATGTAAAGGGCTAGAAAATGGTAAGAAATGAAAATAAGTTGATGAGTTTAAATGAGTTGAATAAAAAGAATGATTAGTGATGTTAGTAGACTGTTTGCTTCCGCGTATTGCATTTACAATTATGGTGTTGTTTTAATTGATTACGGAAAAGGTAATGGTGATAAAAAGGAATATGATAAAAAGAAAAAGTTTACCCGTAATTTAATTAACCCAACTACTGTGATTGTAACTGCGCTTAATATCATAATCAATGTTAACAATACCGGTACGTAACGGGCTGTTACATTCTTATTCCTGAAGCCAATTTTTTTAAATGCCTGAAGTTGTTCAGGTGTTAAGAGCTCCGGATCATGCCGAGGAGGAGGCAGGTCTGGTAGCTCATATTTCTTGAGTTTTTGTAGTAGCAATGCCACTTTCTTCTTGGCCTGCAATATTTGGAAGGCAGGCAAATAAGATTTAATCAAATGTTCATCTAACAAATACTACAACAAACATGCAAAGCAAAAGAAGAAACAAGAAGAATCTCAAGCAGTACTCTCCCCCTCTCTCTCTCTCACACACACACACACACACATCAACCCAATTTTCACTTCCTTATTCAACCCAATTTTCACTTATTGGGTTTCATAGTATTCAATCAATCAACAAAACACACACACACACACACAAAGATAGTTTTCATCTCTTATCAACCCAACAACCCAATTTTCACTTCCTTATTGGGTCTCATAGTATTCAATCATCAACAAAACGATCATAAATTTTGCACAGAAATCTAAGTTCAGGAAACTCTTACAAACTATATCATAAATTTGAATGCATAAAACTCAGACATGGTATGTGCCATATGATGTATATCCATTTTCAATAGGAGACATTCAATTGCAAAGAGTCTTTGTCCAAAGCTAATATAAGCTACTAAGATAACAATACATGAAAGTGAAAACATGGATTACAAAGTGAAGTCCAAAGGGTAATAGGAAGGTTTAGATAATATACTCTTCTAAGATTGTAAATGAGCCTCTCCTCCTCGGTCATAAGTTTCTTCTTCAATTTCTTAGCTCTTCAAATTTCCCTCAATGTTTTACCAGACTCTTTCTGCATTCTCCTTTCCACCTTGCTCCTCATACTCCTTCCTTTCGATGTTGACATTGCCCGAGATAAGGATAATCCATTCAAAACATTCAACGGCTTAACATAACAAGAAAAACTAACTTCATCGTATGCTGAGTCTTTAACAATGTTGTTCTGCTCCCATGTATGTCCTAAAGGTACAATATTTCTGACACAAAATAAATCAAAATCAATCCCATAATTCAAAATCATAATAATAACAAGGCTTAGTGATTGTTGCTTAAAAATAAATAAAAAAAATAAAAAAGTAGAAGAAGAAGTTGGAAGAGAGAGAGAGAGTAATAAAAGGGAGAAGCTTTGGTACGAAAGAGATGAGGGAGAGGGTGAATCAAGTAAAGGAATAAACTTTGAGGTGAAAGAGAAAATGGGGTTTAGGCATTTCTGAGCGGAATCACTTTTTATTTTTAATTTCATGATTTGTAGAAAGAGGGAAAACACAAAACGTTACTTGAAGAGATTGGATTGAAGGTGAAGGAGAGAAGAGAGTGGATTGAAGCAATGCCTCTGCAGATTTCTCGCACCAAACATTCTTCGTTTTTTGATTTCCTGGGTTTTCGCAGTAACAAGCAAAAGGGCAAACAGAAATAGGGTTTTTGAAGGTTTTACCAAACACGCCTCTAGTTATTTTCTTTTATAATTCTTTTAATTACTAAAGTAAGGCTAATTTGCATATTATTACCAAAGTGTCGAGTTGGTGTTTTGACCCAAAATCAGAAAAAATTTACTGAATTAATGGAAAATTCAAGTATTTTATCAAAATAATATAATCTTATGTCTAACTGTGCATTCGCTTATGCACAAATCGTGTATTTTTTTTTATAAGTGACTTGAATGCTTGATGTGTCTTCCTACATTATTTCGAGGGGAAAGATCTTCTTACTACTAAAAAAGTTCACCACTTTTATAACCAATTTTATTAGCGTTGATTTTCTTCAATCTAACGGTTGTAATTTATTAAGAATTAATAATTAATTAAAAGTATAACCCAATAATTTTCAATAAATTACAACCGTTAGATTGACAAAAATCAATAGTAATAAGATTGGATGTAAAGGTGATAAACTTTTTTTGTGGTAAATAGATCCTTCCCCTTATTTTGATAATTTTTTTTAAAATTTTGCGCCTATTGGGATAATGGTTTCGAATTTTGCATCAAGATGGTCAAAAGGTCGTGTCAAGTTTGAGTTTTTTTTTTTTTGCTTTGAAAATTTCCTTTAGATTTAATTATTAGTTTAATTTTTTAATTTTTTTTAAACGGGTTGAGAGTCTACCAATTTTTTAAGTATCCATATGTTGGTTATCTTTACCATCTCTTATAAAGTTTTTCACCCTCATTTTATAACTCTTTTCTAAATGACTTGAACAATTATCACTCATAGATTCTTAAAGAAAGAAGGATCATAAAATATACGTATGGATCATTATCAAAAAATTTCAGATACACAGAATCCCTTAAAATGATAAGCATATAGAGCATACATGCTTCTTTTTTAGAAGAGATTATGCTAATAACATTATGGCAATAAAATTTCCATTAAACTTTTATTCTAGCAGCTGAGACATAAAATAAGTTAGGGCCTACCATTTTATTTTCTCTCAAATATTTCACCTTTCTCTCACATATTTCACCTTTTTCTCTCTTCATTGTTGCGTCTGCTACAAGAAAGAAAGTAAAGAAAGTTCTGCTGCAACAACAGAAGTTTTATTCCTTAACATTATACTAGGTTTTTGGAAAGAAAAAAGAAACTTATAGAGTATTCATGGAGATAAGAACACACTAATTTTATTTCTATTTCAATATCTTCCATCTTATAAATAACAAGTTTCATTTTATAAAAAAAGGAAGTAGAACATAAATGTCAAATCTTACATCATAAGCAGACATAATAATGACACATCAACAATTACTTTTAACAAAATATTACAATCCAAGGCCCAAAAAGTAACCTTTTTGACAAAACACTACCATTGTAGTTAAAATCTCGATTTATCACTATGATTTTACGTTTTTACGATTTTCTCCATCAAAACGATTTTACTAATATTGCAAATGCTTTTACGTGTTGGCGATTTTTTATGATTTTTTTACATTAGTAATTTGCGTTTTATGATTTTTTAATCCGGTTTCAATTTTACTTAAGATCTTGATTTTGACAACATTGAACACTACAATCCAAAACAATAAAGTAACTTTTGACTTTAGCACGCTACAATCCAAATCATTAAAGTAGCTTTGTCTAAAGTGACTTTTCTAAAAATGACTTTTTTATTTTAAAAATGATTGTGAGGATTGATTACGTGGGTGTCAGATTGAGCTCTCTCCTTTGTTCAAAATTAAGATTGCCATAAAAAGTACCATACTAAGACTGATTAGCTTTTATCTTTTCATGTATGATCTCATTCATGACCTCCGCATTAGGATATTGAGAATCTTCAAAATAAGAATTGAACCCTCGAGGTCTAACTAGTTCATCAACAATATTATGAAAAGGAATTACTGCTTAGCCTTGTGATGAACTTGGGCTGATTAGGTCAGGATGTGTAACGGTATATCCAAATGTTAAATACTTCTTCAAATTATTATTTATTGTCATCAAATGTTATTAATTTAATCTCAATTAATAATAACTTTATAACTATTTTGATGTTAAAAATTATTCAGGCACCTAATTGATGTAATAATATTTTAAAAACTAAATTAATGTTCTAAGAAAATGGGTATAAAAAAAAATTGGAGTTCTCATTTCTTACCACGTGATACAAATGTGACATTTTTCATAACTCAGTTGAACAATTGTTGGGTGAATATATAGTTTTATGATTATTCCAGGTCAAATAATCAAAATTAGAAAATAATGCATTCTTAAAAGGCTAGTTGTGAAGCGGGAAAAATCATTCGTTTTAATATTTCTTTCTCAAGATCAATTTTTTTTTAAATTAGTAATTTACTTCTCAAAATTTGTCTCAATTTAATCATTTGTGTACCGTTTGTGCAGAATATGGGAGTGAGATGCATCGTTTAGTATTCAAAATAAAGTATTTAATCACAATACTAAACCAAATTTAAACTTGTAAAGATTGTTTAAATTTTGACCCAGTTCTAATGATAATATGTTGAATTGGGTTAGATATAGAACTAGAGACATTGTGATACTGCATAACATTCTAAAGAATTAATTATTAAAATTTGTGGATTGATTAGCAAAATCTCAAGTTGATGATTTAATATAAAACTATATCCGTGGAGTTTGTGACTATGAACTAACAAAAATAGCATAATCTAAATAAAATGTAATGCTAGACATAATTGAATAAACTAGTAATTTAACAAATCGTGAATGTTGTTATATATAAAACTAGTTGACATGAAAAACAAATCATTCAATTGTTTGTTTCAAAATGAACTGTTAGTTTTCTCCATATTCATCAGCTTAATAGTTTAGCTTTATAACATCACTTAGAAATTGCAACAGTCGAGAAACCTGAGACTCCATATAATTTTTGCTTGTAAGTTGCAAGCACCAAATGTTGACAACCTGAGCTTCATGCATGATTGCATGTAGGAACATAAAGATCATTGCAACTGAAGAATGATATAGATAAATGTACTGTACAGGCTATCGTAGAACACTTTCGGATTAAGCATCAGCATCAAGTAGAACATGCTTCACAATTACACCTTATAACTTGTCCATCCACTGAAGGATACTGTCTTGAGAACAAAATTGCAAATTCTGCATGAAAAATGAGAATCACTGAGCAATGAGAGAATGATAATATAGTGGAAAACTATAGAAGATTGAGATGATGCTTACAGAAAGATCAAAATCTGGAGGAGTATCCAATTTAAGGGTGTCAAGAAAATTTTTGCACTGCAAGCAAAGTTGTTGAAAGTGGTAGAGTTCAATCCAGAATCATTTAAGAGGGTAGAAGAATCTAACATCTCCTTGCATAATAAGATGTCTTCCAAGCCATCAAAGTCACAGTTTTCAACAACAACATGTGATTCACCAGCTAACCATGGAGGTTCACCGGTATTGTCCTCATTTTGAATAACAGATGGTGGGGCATGTGATTTTCCAGGTATAGACTTGGCATCCTAATTCATAAATATTGACATTTCAAAAACAAACCAAAGAATGTAGTTGTTTGGAAACAGAGTGTAAAAAGGTTTTATGACTTTACTTCTATTCTCATTAGTACTTAAAAACAAATTTTAAGAAAAAATCAAGTTCATTGGTTTTTCTAGATGTACCCATCAAATGTTTTGTAGGACTAGAAGTCGAAATACAAATGCAATCTTAAATGCTATGCTTGTTTCTGAGGTAGAATGTTGTATTTGATTTTTCTTTTTCATTTGAATTTCATACAAGATGATCATCATAGCTTCCTCAAAGCTTAAATTAATCATCAAGGCAAACTAAATGTAAATAGAATGGCTACTACACACCTGGCTGAATGAAAGAAGTTCATTTTCATCAAAATTGTCATCACAATCAACACATTTGCCTGAACGAGGTCGACTGGGAGGATTTGGTTTTCGGGTTCTTGGACTTGTTTGTGGTGCCATGTCAGAATCTTCAACCACTGAATTCTCTTCATTTGTCTCAGTCTGCTTATTCTGTTGATAAAAGATTTTTGAAACCACATATTCACCATCCTTCTCATCTTCTTTGTAACATCCCGTTACGTACCGGTGTTGTTAACATTAATTATGATATTAAGCGCAGTTACAATCACAGTAATTGGGTTAATTAAATTACGGCAAACCTTTTATTTTTTTCTTTTATCATATTCCTTTTCATAACCATAACCTTTTCCGTAATCAATTAAAACAACACTATAATTGTAAATGCAATACGCGGAAGCATTCAGCTCAACAACACCACTAACCTTTGTTTTTATTCAACTCATTTAAACTTATCCAATTCCTTTAATATCTTACCAAGTTCTAGCCCTTCACATAAGCTACGTGTGGTTTCGAACCACAAACCATTTGGAGTTCTACCCATCAAGTTAAACCCCTTTCATTTAGTCTAGAAAAACTTAAATTTTCAAAATTTACACTGTGGTAATCGGGTGGTAATCGATTACCACCTGTCAAAAATGAGGCAGTAGCCAATTTTTCAAATCCTCTGTTCTGGTAATCGATTACCAACTTTTGGTAATCGATTACCTCACATGGTAATCGATTACCAAAGCTCAGTAATCGATTACCAGTGAAGACAGTAGCCAATTTTCGTCCCCTGTTGCATGGTAATCGATTACCATGCTTGGGTAATCGATTACTATGCAGCAAAAGTGACAGATTACAGCATTTTAAGCCCAAGAAAGGTTGTGTAATCCATCCCAAACATCTTAGTACTCCACACGACACTTAAACATACTCTAATTTAGACTCTAGGCCCTTCAAACATGCATTTTCATTCAATTATGTATCATATACAAAGTCTTTAACATAATGGCCATTTTACATCAAATATGGTCCATTTTACAACTTATTCTCCAAGGCTCCTAATACAATGAATGTGGCAATGGACAAGTCCCATGCTCACTCAAATATACAATAATTTCCAAGGTTATACATATACATCAATTTGAAAGACTTAACAAGTAGTCATGAACATACAAGCATGGCATTTTCAACATGCACAAGTTCATGGCCTAAGGCTAAAGCATAAAACATATGCAAGATGTGTCCCTATCCAATGCTCCTCACATGGTGCCTCCAATATGCACCTCATGCTCCACTCTTCCAGGCTCAACCTAACCTGAAATGATGCCCCACAACACGGGGTGAGATATATAAATATATCTCAGTAAACCAAGGGCCCTGGAGGTTTCTCCACCCCATGGCTCACTCAATGTGCAAATATAACATCATACAATATGCAAGCAATGCAATATCACCCACCAACTGGAGACAACCCAAGAACATCCACTCATGGATTCATGTTCAAGGACTCCATCATATAACTCCCGAGACAGTCCTGGCGCCTCTCCCATGGTTGAGAAGACTCCATGGCAATACCCAACCGGAACTCCTCATGAGCCCTATCCGGCGGACGTCCCCGTTTGGATCATCCTGGCGTCGCTCCCAGAGTCGACTCCATGGCACATTCCAACTGGCATTCCGTCACGAAATGATCCAGCGGATGTCCAAACTCCACACGTCAACTGGCCAGTGACCAAACAATTTTCATAGAATCCAAGCAATATGCATACAAGCACACAATCACACAATGCCATAATCACATAATCCAACCACAACCTTCCACTAGGTGTGGTGGAGCACACAAGGGCTAAACCCCAGTTCCAAAGGTTACCTCAATACCGAGCCCATGCTCCAAACGTAAGCTCCAAGCTTACCCGCTTCCAAAGCGTCCAAAAGAGGCAACCTAGATAATCCACAACATGATTATCAATACAATTCCAATGTCAACCATTCATTTACACAATTAATCATCATTTAAATCACCTAGGCCAAAGGCTACTTTTCCATACCATTTTACTTCAATCTCTTTTATAGATTAATTTACCAATTATATCATGAATCACACATTCTTTCTTCTCATTCCACTTTACCACACTATACCATCATCCAATTAAACATCATTTTCAATCATTCAACTTCCACTACATCATTTTTATATCATTTTTCCTCACTTTTCATCATAATTCGGATTCCTCAAAAAGGTATGCCCCAAGGCTTTTCAATTCATTTTAACACTCATACTAACCATGTAATCATATTATCAACCTATACCAATGGTCCACCATTCAATTATTCAATTACATCACTTACCCATTTTCATGAAATTTCCACAAATTTTTCCTAAGTTAAAAACCCAACTTTTTCACCAAAAATTATCATAGCATTTCTAGCTTACAAGCATGATTCTAAAGCCTTTTCATCTAATAGCATTTTTCCATTTGAGCTCTCTATCATCACACATCTAGAATCAAAGATTCAAAGCATAATTTCTAGATCTACACAATCAACCAAAAAGATACCATAAACATACTCACCATCAAGTGTAGGAACACCACCAAGGCTCCATCAATCCAAAAGAGATCCAAAAACTCCAAAAACTCCAAGAACACCAAAGGGGTCGGATCTGAGTTTGTCCATTTTCGCCCCAAGGAGGTGGTTTCATGGCTTCTAAGTGTTACCAATGGATCTAGAAGGTTGTTTACAATAGATTTCAACACCAAAATCAAGTGATTTGGTGGAGAATAGAGAAAATGGCAAGAGAAGAGAGAAATGGTGGTTTTGGGTTCTTGAGAAGGAGAAGTCACGGGAGGAAGAAGGAAAAAGAGAAGAAGAAAAAGAGGAGGGAGGCGTGGGGTCAAGTGGGTTTTGGCCCCGCGGGTCCCACACGCGATCTAACTTTCATCCCTATAAAAATTCTGATCATATATTCTTAATCTACATATTTTTCCAGTCCATGACATATTTTTCTTTCCTCCAAATACTCATAAAAATTTCACACTTTTCGGTACACTCGTACCGCAGTATCTTTCACTTAAAAGTCACTATTCATCACTTTTTCACAATTTTGCCTATTCACTCGATTTTCCGTCCTGATTCCATTTCCGGCATTATTTTTGTCATATTAAAACTCTAACTCCATTTTTCATGCCTCGGTTCACGTTTTTTTTGGCAAATTACCATTTTGCCCTTTTACCCTTTTTGGCCATAATTTCTCTGATTTTCACTAATCCTTCCCTCTTAAACCCATATTTTATCACATAATTTCACATTTAATTTTCCGAGGTGTTATATTCTTCACTCCCTAGATGGTACTGATGTAACACCCAATTGGATTTGTATGGCTTGGACCCTTTCTTAGATCTTATATAAAGTACCATGATCTTTTTAAAGCCCTTATATACTCCATCTTCTATTACAGGTTTGGTTTTACCAGTCTTTTATCCAGTAGCATATGCATTAATTGTTCCGTGAAAGAAATGGACACTACTCCCATCTTTCTTAGCACCTAAAACAATACAGGTATAATTTGATTAGAGAAGGTGCTCCAGAAAAAAATGCATTTAGTCTGGAATTGGTCAGACCAACTTGCAAATTCAATAGTCAGGATCTATGTAACACTGACACCGACACGGGACACGAGATACGACACGACATGAAACTCCGATACATTAATTCTAAAAAATGTTAAATTTCGATAAGTTTGGACAAATTTTGATATTATATAATATTTTTTATTTATATAGTGTATATTATATTTAGTATTTAATAATTTAACAAAAAAATAAAGTTAAACTTATAATACTCATCAATTTTGCAAAGAAACATAATATATTCCAAATCTTCTTTGATATTTTTGTCAGGTTTAGCATATTGACTTCATTTTATTGGTGTATTAGTCAATTGAGTATTGTGAAAAGAATGGTAAATGTTTAAATATCTAAAAGGGAAAGAGTAGAGAAACATCACCTGGAAGATTTTCAGGATGTGTGTAGCAAATACCCTGGTCTCCTTCTATAGTTGGGATGAACTCATGCAAAACATGATTTTGCTCTTTGTTTCCAATACAACATTTTGCTGCTAAATGTTGTAAAAGTTCAACATCAGAAGGGTCAAACTTTACACCAGCAGGAAAGCCAGGCCACTCAGAAGAAACCTACACAGGCAAAGGAATATTCCTAATGAAACATCTGCAATCAATCAAAATTTATGCAGAGTTGTTTCAAGAATTTAATCCTAGCATGAAGGTGAAATTTGCAAAATTTTAACATTAAGAACTTGAATTAATTTTATGAGCCAAAAGAAGTAAAATGAAATTAAAAGGAATTAGAGCATGTGCAATTTCCATGGTAACATCAAGAACTCTAATATAAGAGCATTGTTTATTGCTTATAGACTTATAACATTTCTCTATGTTGGTGCATGTGTAATTTTCAAGACCAATATTGTAGCATCCCGCATAATTAGTAAAATACATAGGTGTTAAAATGAGATAGATGCATGTGTATGTTTGATGGCTTGCGAATTGTTTGACCTTTATCATTGGATGAGACTAAGGTAAGTATTTAAATTAAATAGGAGAGTACATATGTAGGCATGTGAAATTTATTAAAATCATATGAGTAATTTGATTGTGTGTTATAGGACTTTAGTGTTTATTGGACTTAGGAAGTGGGCTAGTGTGTGTGTGGACTTGTCACTATTGGACTTGTGTGATTGGGTTCTTTGTGTGTGTGTGGCCATTGGCCCAAGGAGGCTTTTGGGTCAATCATGTTCAGCCCAAGGTTGTGTCCACACTTATCTCCCCTAAGCCTTGTCCAACAAGGTTGTTTGTGTATCAAGAAACTTTCACATGGCAAGAGTAATCTTCCCACCCATTTCATGCGCAAGAGAGAGTGGATAGGACTTAGAAAAAAAATCTGCCAACTTTTCCCTTGCATGACCGCCACCTCACCTTAGCTTGTGCATCATTTGGATTCAACTTCATTGCATGAAAGACACATGTACACCTTAGCACTATTTTGGGCTGCATTCTTCTTCTTTTAGGTTCACATGGAGGTGTCTTGGAGCAGATTTTTATGACACAAAATCTGCATTGAGTGTTGACTTGGAGAACCACCTTACACCTTCCATCATGAGGCTGAAATGTGCAGATTTTTGCATGCTTTTGGCAGTCCATCATGAGCCAAATCTGCCCCTTGCTTCCACATGCACCAAAAGAAGGGTTTTGGGGCTGCATCTCCCTCATCATATGCGCACAAGGACAGCTCCAAATCAGAGTTTAGGCTGCCACAAATCTGTGCTCATGATGACACCTCCTTCCACTCCACCATGTGCGCATGACTTGCTTGTTTATGTTGAAAAATTCTGACTTAGGACAGCATTCAGATCTGAACCTATCTCCCTCACCTCCTTGCATGTGCATAGAGTAACCAAGAAGCAAACCTTTGCTTGTTCAACCAAGTTTGCAGCCCCATCCTCACAAGTAATCAGATTTGTTATCATTGCAACCTCCCCTCACTTTTCCTTTAATTTATGCGCACAACAAGAGGCCTTCCTCACTTTGCACAAGTGCAGCCAAGTTCCTTCCTCATTCCCTCACTCTCTAGCCGAACATACAAGCTCTCTTGGAGAAAGAAAGACTAAGCTAACTCACCTTCCCTCACCTCTCAAAACCGTGGCTCAAGAACACCAACCAAGTGCAAGTTTTTCCCCTCTCTTTCCCTCACTGTCCAGTTTTATTACTCACACTTGGAAGCTGTCCAAGATTGTTTCTCCTCACCATTGGGTGCGCATAGATCATCTCTAGGAAGTGTGGACTTGTTGTTGGTAGAACTAGAAGGTGTGGTGTGTGAGCAAGAAGTGTGTGCTACAAGAGGTAAGCCTAGAACTTAGACCTCTTCATTGTGTGTAACCATGTGTGTGCTTGAATGTCTACTTGGTTCTATATGTGTGGATTCTTGAATGAGTATGGTAAAGGAATAAGGATGGAGCTATGTTATGAAGATTTGTATGCATGAAAGTCTCATGGTTATGATTAAGATATATGCCACTGTTTTTGTATGAATATGCCACTGTTTTGAAGAATATATATGCCACTATTTCCCTTTGAATATATATGCCACTGTTTTTGAGGATAAAATGCTCACTGTTTTTTGATAGAGATCACCTATTTGATGCCACTGTTTCTGCATAAAATGCTCACTGTTTTAGTGCCTCACATGCCACTGTTTCAGAATAAAATGCTCACTGTATTTGATGCCACTGTTTCTGCATAAAATGCTCACTGTTTTAATGCTACACATGCCACTGTTTTTGCATAAAATACTCACTGTTTTAGTCCATAATGTGCCACTGTTTCTACATGAAAAGCTCACTGTTTTAATGCCACATATGTCACTGTTTCAATGCACCAAATATCACCACTATGTCACTGTTTCCTGTTCAAATGCAACCATTCATGCCACTGTTTTGATGCACAACAACCACTCTTGATGCCACTGTTTTGATGTTCAAATGCCACTGTTTCTGCCACTGTCTAATGCCACTGTTATGCCACTGTTTTGATGTCCAAATTGCCACTGTCTCTGTTTGAAAATGGTCACTGTTTCTGCTGTAAGGTGCTACTGTTTTTCTGCTGTAAAACGTCACTGTTTCTGTCCACTGTTTTTAGAAAACTTCACTGTTTCTGTCCACTGTTTTTAACGTCACTGTTTCTGCCCACTGTTTTTAAGCACAAACATCCCTGTTTTCTGCTGTAAAACACTGTTGTATGCTCACTATTTTTCCACTGTAAAACACTGTTGTATGCTCACTGTTTTTCCACTATAAAACACTGCTGTATGCTCACTGTTTCTGCTGTAAATCGCCGCTGTAAATGATTGGTTGTAATTGATTTAGGTGCGCTTAAGAAGTGAGATACTTCGCTGCTGTTTGGTATTGTTTAAGGCACACAAGGTAAGTGTCAGGCGATATTACCTAATGTGACTATTGACTACTGGTATAAAATTGTGAATATTAATGCTCATATTCCGTAAAAGTATTATGTTCCTTATAATGAAAGGAAACTGCCAAAAATGTGCCGTGATGGCTAAGACGCGATTATGAGGTAAAGACGTTATGTGGCAGCATAACGCATATGAAAAGTATATGTGCCGTGATGGCTATATGAACCTATACAGCATTGGACTTACATCATACCGCATTTTTGTACGTTTTGTGTGTGAAAGCATAGCATGGCATGCATGTACAAAGAGCATATAGGTCTTGCTTTTTAGAATAGTTATGTACAGGACCATGTGTTTGAGCAAGCATCATATAGGCATCCCCAAGGTACCGGGTATGGGACACTTGGCATCAGTCCGCATAGGCCCACAGTTGGAATCCACATGGAGCTCAGGTGCCAAGGGATATTTGATTCCACTGTGAAGTGCGCGCACGACGGTGCTAAAAGCGCAAAGGAAAGGCGTTATATACGCAATATATGAATATGATGAAAAGGAAAGGCGTTATATGCGCTATATATATGAATATGATGAAAAGGAAAAAGGAAAAGGAACAAGGATATGTTGAAGTGACTGTTTATGATTTTGTGCCTAGTTAATACTGTTATATTACTGGTTTTGTTGCCACACTACTGGGATTATCTGCACACCTTCGGCAGCTCTATTCTCCGGATGGCAGGAGGACGTAAAAGCATTTGAAGGCATGATGTTTGCTGTTGCTTGCTGATGAATGGACTTGTCATCTGGCTGTTTGATTGATTGGATGACTGTAATGATTAATATT
>JAVKPL010007226.1:10000-29043 GCA_032173675.1 Gastrolobium villosum | reverse complement strand
CCTAACAGCCTCATTACTTTATAACTAACTCATTAATATCATCCAAGTTTCATCCCGCATCGCAATCCTCTTCATTGATCTGAATAACATAACTCCACACGTAACAGCCTCATTACTTTATAACTGACTCATTAATCATTGATATGAATAACATAACTCCACACATAACAGCCTCATTACTTTATAACTAACTCATTAATATCATCCAAGTTTCATCCCGCATCGCAATCCTCTTCATTGATCTGAATAACTTAACTCCACACGTAACAGCCTCATTACTTTATAACTGACTCATTAATCATTGATATGAATAACATAACTCCACACATAACAGCCTCATTACTTTATAACTAACTCATTAATATCATCCAAGTTTCATCCCGCATCGCAATCCTCTTCATTGATCTGAATAACATAACTCCACACGTAACAGCCTCATTACTTTATAACTGACTCATTAATCATTGATATGAATAACATAACTCCACACATAACAGCCTCATTACTTTATAACTAACTCATTAATATCATCCAAGTTTCATCCCGCATCGCAATCCTCTTCATTGATCTGAATAACATAACTCCACACGTAACAGCCTCATTACTTTATAACCACACATAACAGTCTCATTACTTTATAACTAACTCATTAATATCATCCAAGTTTCATCCCGCATCGCAATCCTTTTCATTGATCTGAATAACTTAACTCCACACGTAACAGCCTCATTACTTTATAACTGATGAAAGTAAACTGGCCTTTGAAGGCCGATGCATGTAAGGTGTAAAACAAAAATTTTACTGCGGAACATACATGCACTCATAGATTCATGCTTTAAGACAGCATGATGTTACCTTGTTTTGGCCTGATCAGTCAGGGAGATGAGATGTCAGGCTTGAAGGGTTCAAACCCTCTAATGGTGATCCACACCACCGTTCGTCTATGATGCAAGAACTCTTTCTTGAAAGCCACCAGATGAACACCACAATGAGGCTTGCTATGCGCACAAGTGGTGAGGGTGGAGGCTAGGTATCCTGTTTGGAAAGGTGTACTGAGCTACCCTACAGAATGGTGCATAGAGGAGGAGAGTTGGCTTGGTTTTCCAATGAAACCTAAGGTGAGGAACATGTCTATTTATGCGCACCCTTTGGAGAGGAGGAGGGAATTCATTCATTCAAAATGAAAAACAAACTTTCAAATTTCTTTGAAAGTTATGCATGAAACAGTGTGATAAGGTGGAGCTGTTGCAAAACAAACTTTGCCAACAACCTCCAATCTTATCCACATGAATTTAAATTCAAATTAATTTAAACTTAAATTCATAAACTATCATATAGTATATAGTTTTCATGCGCATAATTCAGCCCTATAAAGGGTCCAAATACATTGAGCAGTTGCATTCAAAATTTGAATCAACTTACCCACTGATTCCCTCAACCACCAAATCTGAATGGAGGTTTGTTTTAAGTGATAAGATAACACTCTTATCACTTAAAAGTGATGCACCAAACAGCCTAGGGAGAGCCTCCAAAGATGCTTCTTCATCCAAGGAATATGCTCCAATAAGATCCTGTCTTATCCTTTTGTTATGAAACAACTTTTCAAAACCAATTCAAATTCGAATTCAAACACTTGAATTCAAACGTTCAAACATTCAAATTCAAAATTCAAAATTCAAAATTTCAAATTTCAAATTCAAAATTCGAATTTCAAAATTCAAATTCAAATTCAAATTTTAAAATTCAAATTTCAAATTTCAAATTTCAAATTCAAAATTCGAATTTCGAAATTCAAATTCTAAATTCAAATTTCAAAATTCAAATTTCAAATTCAAAATTCGAAATTCAAATATTTGATTATTAATTTAACTAATTAAATTAATTAGTAATGGCTTGGACTATCCAAGCCCATTACTAAACTCCATGCACCACCCACCCATTTAGGTGGGCTTCCAAACAACTTCTTGGGCTAATAACATTATTAGGCCCAATACCTTTAAAGCTAGTCCATCATAACTACAAGGTGTTAGTGTGTGACCCATTAGGTCCAACTTAGCTACTGACATAACTGGGCTTGGGCCCAACAAGCCCACAACCCAATTAATGACAACACAGAGCACTAGCAATGCTTTGTTGCCCCAGAACTAGTCAGATTAATGACTTGATCATCCTATTGCACATATTTGGTTACCGTATGTATTTCCCTTCGTCTCGGTTATCTTCCCATTAACCTAGGGTAAGGAAATGTATCAACCCCTGCGGTTTTGGGTAAGCTTTATTCGAAATAGGGAATCTTCAATTTACTGACTCTAAAGGCAGATCATCTCATGATCTCTTTTACTATGCATAGATTCCCGAGTCCCTGTAAATGTCATCCCGATTTCTCCGGTTTACAGATAACCTAATCTCTCACAGAGATTTGACGAATTCCTTCAGCTTATTACCCTAGCCCTGTGCCCTTTAAGGACACGCCCAACAGTATACCTATGAGTCTCCATGTTTCAGGCAGACGAGGTATACAATCAAAACATGCCTTCAAGAACACAGTCTAGGTAATAACTTTTGGTCTAAGGAAAGACACACCCAAACATAAAGAGATTACTCTAATGACACTATCTGTGAGATTTCCTCATAGAGTCTCTTTTTGGGTCTGTTCAGTGCGAGCTATACTCTTATAGGTCCACCCACGACTTTAGCTAAGATATCTCCATATCTGCAGCTCATGAGGTCTTTACCTTGTATCCATATACAAGTAGATAAGTCGTACTAGTCTTTACTCGAGATCACTGATCCCCAAACTCAGTGTCTCTAGACTAGGAACATATAATTAGGAATAGACATGCAATATCCTTGAATCCTCATGATCGTGATCTCATCACAGATACTCAAGAGATACCTGTTCTATTCCAAGGGGTTTATCCAGTTCATTCATATAATATTAACAGTAATATCGAGACACAATATGAAACTGAATAAATAGTGCTTACATTTATTTGCGACAAATAAAGTTCTACATCTAGTGTCCTTTATTTAATCAAAAGATTGTCTCTAGGACACCCATATGCTAACAAGCTCCCACTTGGCCTAGAGCCAATCAGACCTAAGTCGTATGCCCAAAGCCTCATAATGACTATCATGTTTTCTCTGAGAAACAGCCTTTGTCAGAGAATCGGCCAGGTTATCGTCTGTGGGAACATAATCCATTTTTACATCATTCCTATCAATGATTTCTCTAATCAAATGATATCTGCGGAGCACGTGTTTAGATCTTTGATGAGACCTAGGTTCCTTTGACTGCGCGATGGCTCCAGTGTTGTCGCAAAGCAACTGTATGGGCTCATCCACGCTTGGAACCACCCTTAGTTCATTTATGAACTTCTTGATCCACACTGCCTCCTTAGCTGCTTCTGAAGCAGCTATGTATTCAGCCTCTGTCGTTGAGTCTGCTGTTGTCTCCTGCTTGGAACTTTTCCAAGACACTGCCCCACCATTTAAGGTGAATACGAATCCTGACTGTGACTTGCAGTCATCTTTGTCACTCTGAAAGCTGGCATCAGTGAATCCTTTCACTGTTAACTCATTAACCCCACCATAGACCAGAAACGCATCCTTAGTTCTTCTTAAGTATTTAAGGATGGTTTTGACTGCCGTCCAGTGACCCTCTCCAGGGTCTGACTGGTATCTGCTCGTAATGCTTAAAGCATATGAGACATCTGGTCTCGTACATATCATGGCATACATGATGGATCCAATAGCCGAAGCGTATGGAATTCCACTCATGCGATCCTTCTCAGGCTGTGACTTAGGACACATAGCCCTTGATAGGTGTACCCCATGACTGACAGGAAGAAAACCCCTTTTCGACCCTTCCATGCTAAACCTCTTTAGCATCTTGTCAACGTACGTGGATTGAGATAAACCCAGCAGCCTCTTGGATCTATCTCTATAGATCTTTATACCGAGTATAAAGGCTGCCTCTCCCAAATCCTTCATGGTAAAGTTTTCTGAAAGCCACTCTTTCGTTATTTTTAATGTGGGGATGTCATTTCCTATTAGCAATATGTCATCTACATAAAGCACTAGGAAGACGACATTACTCCCACTTACCTTTCTGTAAACACAAGGTTCATCCTCGTTCTTGATAAAACCGTTACTCTTAACGACTTCATCAAAACGTATATTCCAACTCCTTGATGCTTGCTTTAGCCCATATATTGACCTTTGTAGTTTGCATACCATATGCACCTGATCTTTGTTTTCAAAGCCTTCAGGTTGTGTCATGTACACTTCCTCCTTCAAGAACCCATTCAAGAAGGCGGTCTTGACATCCATTTGCCAAATTTCATAGTCGTGGTATGCTGCTATTGCAAGCATGATCCTAATAGATTTGATCATGGCAACTGGTGAAAAAGTTTCATCATAGTCAACTCCTTGTCTTTGACGATACCCTTTCGCCACCAACCTAGCTTTGTAGGTCTGAACGTTGCCATCTGCATCAGTCTTTCTTTTAAAGACCCATTTATTACCAATAGGAACTATTCCTTGTGGTTTAGGAACCAAGGTCCATACCTTGTTCTGATACATCGAATCCATTTCAGATTCCATGGCTTCAAGCCATTTTGAGGAGTCAACATCTTTGACCGCCTCCTCGTAGTTACTTGGTTCATCATCCTCAACAGTTTGCTGATTCTCAATCACAAACCCGTACCTTTCAGGTGGATGGATGACCCTCGTAGGTCTACGGAGTTGTGTGTTTACTTCTCCATTGGAGAACGTCGCCTGCGGAGCAGACTCGGGTTCCTCAATCTGTTCTTGTGGATCTTGCACTTCTTCAAGATCAATCTTACTCCCACTGCCTCCTTGAGAGATCAAATCCTTCTCAAGGAACTCAGCATTCTTTGAAACAAACACTTTGTGTTCTTCCATGGAGTAGAAGTAGTATCCCTTAGTACCTTTAGGATACCCCACAAATAGACATTTAGTACTCTTAGCACTAAGCTTGTCTGATGTCAACGCTTTGACATAAGCTGGCGATCCCCATACCCTGAGGTAACTCAGGTTGGGTCTCTACCACTCCATATCTCATATGGTGTGGTCTGAACAGATTTAGACGGTACCCTATTTAGAAGGTATGCCGCTGTGTCTAAGGCATATCCCCAAAACGATTTTGGAAGTTGAGTCTCACTCATCATAGACCTAACCATGTCTAACAAGGTCCTGTTTCTCCTTTCGGAGACACCGTTTTGGTGTGGTGTGTAAGGAGCGGTAAATTGTGAGAGAATTCCATTTTCTCTCAGATAACCCTGAAACTCGTGGCTCAAATATTCACCACCACGATCTGATCGTAATGTCTTAATCATCTTGCCACGCTGTTTCTCCACCTCATTCCTAAACTCTTTGAACTTTTCAAAAGCTTCAGATTTATATCTCATTAGGTATATATACCCAAATCTTGATTTGTCATCTGTAAAGGTAATGAAATAAGAATATCCACCTCTAGCCTCAATAGACATTGGGCCACATACATCAGTATGAATGAGTTCTAATAACTCACTAGCCCTATGACTCTCAAGCCCTTTGGGCTTTTGTTGAATCATTTTCCCAGCTAGACAAGATTCACACTGTCCATAGGATTCCAAATCCATGGTGTCCAGGTATCCATCTCTATGCATCCTAGACAATCTTGTTTCATTTATGTGCCCTAGTCTACAGTGCCAAAGATAAGATTGATTATCCGTCCTAGGTCGTTTCACATCTATATTGAGCACTTCATTTCCCATTTCCAACACATACAATCCATTTATTAAAGAAGCAGTACCGTAAACCATATCATTCAAAATGATAGAAAAAGTACCATTCCTAATACTGAAAGTATATCCATCTTGTTCTAAACAAGAAATTGAAATAATGTTTCTAGAAATTTGCGGAACATAAAGACAATTATTCAAATGCAGTAAAAGGCCCGTAGGCAAAATAAGGTCAGCATCTCCAACTGAATGAGCAGCAACTCTTGCTCCATTACCAACGCGGAGATCCACCTCGTTTCTATCCAATCTCCTTGGGCTCCTAAGTACCTGCAACATATTGCAGATATGAGAACCACACCCGGTATCTAATACCCATGAGGATGGATTAGCATAAGAATAATTTATCTCAATCATGAAAATACCTGAGGCAGAAGCATCACCATGCTTCTTGTCCTTCACATTGTTCAGGTAGTCTGGACAATTCCTCTTCCAGTGGCCTTTCTTGCCACAATGGAAGCACTCAGCATCACCCTTGTCCTTAGGTGCCTTCTTACCCTTCTTCTTGCCCTTCTTCTTCTTGGATTTTCCTTTGGGCTTAAGGGGGTCACCTTTTGCAGGCTCCTTACCCTTTCCCTTGGCCTTGCTAGGCCCACCAATCAAAAGAGCCTGTGTCCTATCCTTCTTGATAGACACTTCAGCTGTTGTTAACATGCTTAACAACTCAGGCAAGCTCACTTGCATCCCATGCATATTGTAATTCATGATGAATTGACTGAAGGAAGGTGGAAGTGAGGTGAGGACTAAGTCATTACTTAGCTCGGCATCCATGATGAAGCCTAGGTTTCCTAGCTTCTCAATCAGCCCGATCATCTTGAGAACATGGCTGGCAACAGACATGCTCTCAGTCATCCTACAAGAGAACAGTTCTCTTGAGGCCTCATACCTCTCATGCCTGCCTTTAATATCATACAACTCCTTGAGATGTACGATAATAGAGGGAGCATCCATATGCTCATGCTGCTTTTGCAGTTCAGGCGACATGGATGCCAACATGATGCATACTGCCATCACATTGTCATCCAAGTGCTGTTGATGGGTTACGAAATCAAATTCCGCAAACCCTTCTTCCCCTTCCCGTGGAGCTACGGGTATTACAGCATCTAAAACGTAGGCAATCTTTTCGGCCCTTAGAACTATTCTTAGGTTCCGATACCAGTCCATAAAATTCGAACCGGTCAGTTTATTCGTATCGAGTATTGAACGCAGTGACAGTGGATTAGTCATACTATAAGCTGAAAAGGATGTAAAGATAGTTTTAGTTAATATACGGTTATGTAGTTAAAAGCAAATTATTAAAGACTTGAAATAATTTGCCCCTCCCACTATTTTATCTAAGTCAATGACCCTTCCTTTTGACTTAGGGTTAATCTACTTTAGATTTTACCTTAGTGGGTTTAAGAGTGCGATTATTTATTTTAACCTCCGTCTGAGACCGCAAGATTAATTTAAATAAAGGGTTGATCTTTATCAACAGTATCTCATACCCTCTCTTAACTTTAGGTTGACAACTCTTTGTCACTTAGTGGTGCATCTCATGCAACCAACCTAGCACCATTACCCTAAGCACATAAGTCCGGCTGTGCCTGCAACTTATGTCTTAGTTAAGCATTAAACCAGCACCCTAAGTGTCTTACACTTCAAACACTACTCTAGCCCAACGAAATAGTGGGTCCCAACTGAGTTGTGGAGCACCACTACGTAGAAGAGTTTTGAGTAGCATTGGTGGTGGGAGATAATCATATGCTTAATTATTTATTCCTTTTAAGGGTTCCTTTTATCTTGGGGTTAATTAGGTCCCATCAAACGCATATTGTAAGTTATCATGCTAGTCGTTACCTATGTCAAACATCTATCGGTATACACTAGTCGTTATTGG
Source organism: Gastrolobium villosum (assembly GCA_032173675.1). Taxonomy (NCBI): domain Eukaryota; kingdom Viridiplantae; phylum Streptophyta; class Magnoliopsida; order Fabales; family Fabaceae; genus Gastrolobium; species Gastrolobium villosum. The sequence continues at coordinate 21,360 of JAVKPL010007226.1, read as the reverse complement.
ACAAACATAATAACCATACAAACGCGATTTGCCCAATTTATGCATACTAGACGTTCTAATCACACATACATATAAACAGTTTATATTGAGATAGCCATGGTGCTCGCGCTTTTGTCCTTTTTGCTTCTTTAAGCAACGGCCGCTTGTCGTCTATACGCCACTAGCCTATTTCTCTAATTACAAATAATTAAAGAAACTCCATAACACTTTGGAGGAACAAAATTACAAAATTTAAATTACAAATATACTTGTAAATTAAAATGCGCGATTACACATAAATTTAAAATTCAAAAAAATTCAAATCCGGGCACCATGACCATCCCCTTCCTGTTTGTACCTGAAAAGTTCAAAACTTGCAAACACAAACATTATATTATCACATAACATTTTCACATGTATTTTGACATTTAACATTTAAACATCAAAATAACATCAAGATTCATAATCTTAAATTTCTCATTGGCCGAATTTAAAAACAATTTCAATTCAAATTTTGTTAATTCTTTCTCAAAGAAAACAAAATTAAACCATGCATGTAGCCATATATCCCTACATGGCCGAATCATATAGGTAACTATATGATAAATTTGTCACAAAATTTCATGCATATAAACATGACACAATTCATGGAGAAAAATAAGAAATCATTCAAGGTACTCTTAGTACCCTCCATGGCCGAATCTACCCTTTCAAAAAGGGTGTTCCTTTTAGAACTTTCATAAAGAAAAGAAACTAAACCATGATGCATAATGTTTTATGAACACAGAATCAAATTTTTATGTTCATAAAAACAAAAACTTTAACACTTTAAAGGATTTGTGATTCAAAATCCACATGCAGAATTTAAACTTTAACCCTTTAAAGATTTTTGACTGTGAAAGACTCTTTTCACAAACAAGGTACCATCACCCGTCGATGGTAAAGCAACCGGGCTCTGATACCACTTGAAAGTAAACTGGCCTTTGAAGGCCGATGCATGTAAGGTGTAAAACAAAAATTTTACTGCGGAACATACATGCACTCATAGATTCATGCTTTAAGACAGCATGATGTTACCTTGTTTTGGCCTGATCAGTCAGGGAGATGAGATGTCAGGCTTGAAGGGTTCAAACCCTCTAATGGTGATCCACACCACCGTTCGTCTATGATGCAAGAACTCTTTCTTGAAAGCCACCAGATGAACACCACAATGAGGCTTGCTATGCGCACAAGTGGTGAGGGTGGAGGCTAGGTATCCTGTTTGGAAAGGTGTACTGAGCTACCCTACAGAATGGTGCATAGAGGAGGAGAGTTGGCTTGGTTTTCCAATGAAACCTAAGGTGAGGAACATGTCTATTTATGCGCACCCTTTGGAGAGGAGGAGGGAATTCATTCATTCAAAATGAAAAACAAACTTTCAAATTTCTTTGAAAGTTATGCATGAAACAGTGTGATAAGGTGGAGCTGTTGCAAAACAAACTTTGCCAACAACCTCCAATCTTATCCACATGAATTTAAATTCAAATTAATTTAAACTTAAATTCATAAACTATCATATAGTATATAGTTTTCATGCGCATAATTCAGCCCTATAAAGGGTCCAAATACATTGAGCAGTTGCATTCAAAATTTGAATCAACTTACCCACTGATTCCCTCAACCACCAAATCTGAATGGAGGTTTGTTTTAAGTGATAAGATAACACTCTTATCACTTAAAAGTGATGCACCAAACAGCCTAGGGAGAGCCTCCAAAGATGCTTCTTCATCCAAGGAATATGCTCCAATAAGATCCTGTCTTATCCTTTTGTTATGAAACAACTTTTCAAAACCAATTCAAATTCGAATTCAAACACTTGAATTCAAACGTTCAAACATTCAAATTCAAAATTCAAAATTCAAAATTTCAAATTTCAAATTCAAAATTCAAAATTCGAATTTCAAAATTCAAATTCAAATTCAAATTTTAAAATTCAAATTTCAAATTTCAAATTTCAAATTCAAAATTCGAATTTCGAAATTCAAATTCTAAATTCAAATTTCAAAATTCAAATTTCAAATTCAAAATTCGAAATTCAAATATTTGATTATTAATTTAACTAATTAAATTAATTAGTAATGGCTTGGACTATCCAAGCCCATTACTAAACTCCATGCACCACCCACCCATTTAGGTGGGCTTCCAAACAACTTCTTGGGCTAATAACATTATTAGGCCCAATACCTTTAAAGCTAGTCCATCATAACTACAAGGTGTTAGTGTGTGACCCATTAGGTCCAACTTAGCTACTGACATAACTGGGCTTGGGCCCAACAAGCCCACAACCCAATTAATGACAACACAGAGCACTAGCAATGCTTTGTTGCCCCAGAACTAGTCAGATTAATGACTTGATCATCCTATTGCACATATTTGGTTACCGTATGTATTTCCCTTCGTCTCGGTTATCTTCCCATTAACCTAGGGTAAGGAAATGTATCAACCCCTGCGGTTTTGGGTAAGCTTTATTCGAAATAGGGAATCTTCAATTTACTGACTCTAAAGGCAGATCATCTCATGATCTCTTTTACTATGCATAGATTCCCGAGTCCCTGTAAATGTCATCCCGATTTCTCCGGTTTACAGATAACCTAATCTCTCACAGAGATTTGACGAATTCCTTCAGCTTATTACCCTAGCCCTGTGCCCTTTAAGGACACGCCCAACAGTATACCTATGAGTCTCCATGTTTCAGGCAGACGAGGTATACAATCAAAACATGCCTTCAAGAACACAGTCTAGGTAATAACTTTTGGTCTAAGGAAAGACACACCCAAACATAAAGAGATTACTCTAATGACACTATCTGTGAGATTTCCTCATAGAGTCTCTTTTTGGGTCTGTTCAGTGCGAGCTATACTCTTATAGGTCCACCCACGACTTTAGCTAAGATATCTCCATATCTGCAGCTCATGAGGTCTTTACCTTGTATCCATATACAAGTAGATAAGTCGTACTAGTCTTTACTCGAGATCACTGATCCCCAAACTCAGTGTCTCTAGACTAGGAACATATAATTAGGAATAGACATGCAATATCCTTGAATCCTCATGATCGTGATCTCATCACAGATACTCAAGAGATACCTGTTCTATTCCAAGGGGTTTATCCAGTTCATTCATATAATATTAACAGTAATATCGAGACACAATATGAAACTGAATAAATAGTGCTTACATTTATTTGCGACAAATAAAGTTCTACATCTAGTGTCCTTTATTTAATCAAAAGATTGTCTCTAGGACACCCATATGCTAACAAGCTCCCACTTGGCCTAGAGCCAATCAGACCTAAGTCGTATGCCCAAAGCCTCATAATGACTATCATGTTTTCTCTGAGAAACAGCCTTTGTCAGAGAATCGGCCAGGTTATCGTCTGTGGGAACATAATCCATTTTTACATCATTCCTATCAATGATTTCTCTAATCAAATGATATCTGCGGAGCACGTGTTTAGATCTTTGATGAGACCTAGGTTCCTTTGACTGCGCGATGGCTCCAGTGTTGTCGCAAAGCAACTGTATGGGCTCATCCACGCTTGGAACCACCCTTAGTTCATTTATGAACTTCTTGATCCACACTGCCTCCTTAGCTGCTTCTGAAGCAGCTATGTATTCAGCCTCTGTCGTTGAGTCTGCTGTTGTCTCCTGCTTGGAACTTTTCCAAGACACTGCCCCACCATTTAAGGTGAATACGAATCCTGACTGTGACTTGCAGTCATCTTTGTCACTCTGAAAGCTGGCATCAGTGAATCCTTTCACTGTTAACTCATTAACCCCACCATAGACCAGAAACGCATCCTTAGTTCTTCTTAAGTATTTAAGGATGGTTTTGACTGCCGTCCAGTGACCCTCTCCAGGGTCTGACTGGTATCTGCTCGTAATGCTTAAAGCATATGAGACATCTGGTCTCGTACATATCATGGCATACATGATGGATCCAATAGCCGAAGCGTATGGAATTCCACTCATGCGATCCTTCTCAGGCTGTGACTTAGGACACATAGCCCTTGATAGGTGTACCCCATGACTGACAGGAAGAAAACCCCTTTTCGACCCTTCCATGCTAAACCTCTTTAGCATCTTGTCAACGTACGTGGATTGAGATAAACCCAGCAGCCTCTTGGATCTATCTCTATAGATCTTTATACCGAGTATAAAGGCTGCCTCTCCCAAATCCTTCATGGTAAAGTTTTCTGAAAGCCACTCTTTCGTTATTTTTAATGTGGGGATGTCATTTCCTATTAGCAATATGTCATCTACATAAAGCACTAGGAAGACGACATTACTCCCACTTACCTTTCTGTAAACACAAGGTTCATCCTCGTTCTTGATAAAACCGTTACTCTTAACGACTTCATCAAAACGTATATTCCAACTCCTTGATGCTTGCTTTAGCCCATATATTGACCTTTGTAGTTTGCATACCATATGCACCTGATCTTTGTTTTCAAAGCCTTCAGGTTGTGTCATGTACACTTCCTCCTTCAAGAACCCATTCAAGAAGGCGGTCTTGACATCCATTTGCCAAATTTCATAGTCGTGGTATGCTGCTATTGCAAGCATGATCCTAATAGATTTGATCATGGCAACTGGTGAAAAAGTTTCATCATAGTCAACTCCTTGTCTTTGACGATACCCTTTCGCCACCAACCTAGCTTTGTAGGTCTGAACGTTGCCATCTGCATCAGTCTTTCTTTTAAAGACCCATTTATTACCAATAGGAACTATTCCTTGTGGTTTAGGAACCAAGGTCCATACCTTGTTCTGATACATCGAATCCATTTCAGATTCCATGGCTTCAAGCCATTTTGAGGAGTCAACATCTTTGACCGCCTCCTCGTAGTTACTTGGTTCATCATCCTCAACAGTTTGCTGATTCTCAATCACAAACCCGTACCTTTCAGGTGGATGGATGACCCTCGTAGGTCTACGGAGTTGTGTGTTTACTTCTCCATTGGAGAACGTCGCCTGCGGAGCAGACTCGGGTTCCTCAATCTGTTCTTGTGGATCTTGCACTTCTTCAAGATCAATCTTACTCCCACTGCCTCCTTGAGAGATCAAATCCTTCTCAAGGAACTCAGCATTCTTTGAAACAAACACTTTGTGTTCTTCCATGGAGTAGAAGTAGTATCCCTTAGTACCTTTAGGATACCCCACAAATAGACATTTAGTACTCTTAGCACTAAGCTTGTCTGATGTCAACGCTTTGACATAAGCTGGCGATCCCCATACCCTGAGGTAACTCAGGTTGGGTCTCTTACCACTCCATATCTCATATGGTGTGGTCTGAACAGATTTAGACGGTACCCTATTTAGAAGGTATGCCGCTGTGTCTAAGGCATATCCCCAAAACGATTTTGGAAGTTGAGTCTCACTCATCATAGACCTAACCATGTCTAACAAGGTCCTGTTTCTCCTTTCGGAGACACCGTTTTGGTGTGGTGTGTAAGGAGCGGTAAATTGTGAGAGAATTCCATTTTCTCTCAGATAACCCTGAAACTCGTGGCTCAAATATTCACCACCACGATCTGATCGTAATGTCTTAATCATCTTGCCACGCTGTTTCTCCACCTCATTCCTAAACTCTTTGAACTTTTCAAAAGCTTCAGATTTATATCTCATTAGGTATATATACCCAAATCTTGATTTGTCATCTGTAAAGGTAATGAAATAAGAATATCCACCTCTAGCCTCAATAGACATTGGGCCACATACATCAGTATGAATGAGTTCTAATAACTCACTAGCCCTATGACTCTCAAGCCCTTTGGGCTTTTGTTGAATCATTTTCCCAGCTAGACAAGATTCACACTGTCCATAGGATTCCAAATCCATGGAGTCCAGGTATCCATCTCTATGCATCCTAGACAATCTTGTTTCATTTATGTGCCCTAGTCTACAGTGCCAAAGATAAGATTGATTATCCGTCCTAGGTCGTTTCACATCTATATTGAGCACTTCATTTCCCATTTCCAACACATACAATCCATTTATTAAAGAAGCAGTACCGTAAACCATATCATTCAAAATGATAGAAAAAGTACCATTCCTAATACTGAAAGTATATCCATCTTGTTCTAAACAAGAAATTGAAATAATGTTTCTAGAAATTTGCGGAACATAAAGACAATTATTCAAATGCAGTAAAAGGCCCGTAGGCAAAATAAGGTCAGCATCTCCAACTGAATGAGCAGCAACTCTTGCTCCATTACCAACGCGGAGATCCACCTCGTTTCTATCCAATCTCCTTGGGCTCCTAAGTACCTGCAACATATTGCAGATATGAGAACCACACCCGGTATCTAATACCCATGAGGATGGATTAGCATAAGAATAATTTATCTCAATCATGAAAATACCTGAGGCAGAAGCATCACCATGCTTCTTGTCCTTCACATTGTTCAGGTAGTCTGGACAATTCCTCTTCCAGTGGCCTTTCTTGCCACAATGGAAGCACTCAGCATCACCCTTGTCCTTAGGTGCCTTCTTACCCTTCTTCTTGCCCTTCTTCTTCTTGGATTTTCCTTTGGGCTTAAGGGGGTCACCTTTTGCAGGCTCCTTACCCTTTCCCTTGGCCTTGCTAGGCCCACCAATCAAAAGAGCCTGTGTCCTATCCTTCTTGATAGACACTTCAGCTGTTGTTAACATGCTTAACAACTCAGGCAAGCTCACTTGCATCCCATGCATATTGTAATTCATGATGAATTGACTGAAGGAAGGTGGAAGTGAGGTGAGGACTAAGTCATTACTTAGCTCGGCATCCATGATGAAGCCTAGGTTTCCTAGCTTCTCAATCAGCCCGATCATCTTGAGAACATGGCTGGCAACAGACATGCTCTCAGTCATCCTACAAGAGAACAGTTCTCTTGAGGCCTCATACCTCTCATGCCTGCCTTTAATATCATACAACTCCTTGAGATGTACGATAATAGAGGGAGCATCCATATGCTCATGCTGCTTTTGCAGTTCAGGCGACATGGATGCCAACATGATGCATACTGCCATCACATTGTCATCCAAGTGCTGTTGATGGGTTACGAAATCAAATTCCGCAAACCCTTCTTCCCCTTCCCGTGGAGCTACGGGTATTACAGCATCTAAAACGTAGGCAATCTTTTCGGCCCTTAGAACTATTCTTAGGTTCCGATACCAGTCCATAAAATTCGAACCGGTCAGTTTATTCGTATCGAGTATTGAACGCAGTGACAGTGGATTAGTCATACTATAAGCTGAAAAGGATGTAAAGATAGTTTTAGTTAATATACGGTTATGTAGTTAAAAGCAAATTATTAAAGACTTGAAATAATTTGCCCCTCCCACTATTTTATCTAAGTCAATGACCCTTCCTTTTGACTTAGGGTTAATCTACTTTAGATTTTACCTTAGTGGGTTTAAGAGTGCGATTATTTATTTTAACCTCCGTCTGAGACCGCAAGATTAATTTAAATAAAGGGTTGATCTTTATCAACAGTATCTCATACCCTCTCTTAACTTTAGGTTGACAACTCTTTGTCACTTAGTGGTGCATCTCATGCAACCAACCTAGCACCATTACCCTAAGCACATAAGTCCGGCTGTGCCTGCAACTTATGTCTTAGTTAAGCATTAAACCAGCACCCTAAGTGTCTTACACTTCAAACACTACTCTAGCCCAACGAAATAGTGGGTCCCAACTGAGTTGTGGAGCACCACTACGTAGAAGAGTTTTGAGTAGCATTGGTGGTGGGAGATAATCATATGCTTAATTATTTATTCCTTTTAAGGGTTCCTTTTATCTTGGGGTTAATTAGGTCCCATCAAACGCATATTGTAAGTTATCATGCTAGTCGTTACCTATGTCAAACATCTATCGGTATACACTAGTCGTTATTGGACAAACATAATAACCATACAAACGCGATTTGCCCAATTTATGCATACTAGACGTTCTAATCACACATACATATAAACAGTTTATATTGAGATAGCCATGGTGCTCGCGCTTTTGTCCTTTTTGCTTCTTTAAGCAACGGCCGCTTGTCGTCTATACGCCACTAGCCTATTTCTCTAATTACAAATAATTAAAGAAACTCCATAACACTTTGGAGGAACAAAATTACAAAATTTAAATTACAAATATACTTGTAAATTAAAATGCGCGATTACACATAAATTTAAAATTCAAAAAAATTCAAATCCGGGCACCATGACCATCCCCTTCCTGTTTGTACCTGAAAAGTTCAAAACTTGCAAACACAAACATTATATTATCACATAACATTTTCACATGTATTTTGACATTTAACATTTAAACATCAAAATAACATCAAGATTCATAATCTTAAATTTCTCATTGGCCGAATTTAAAAACAATTTCAATTCAAATTTTGTTAATTCTTTCTTAAAGAAAACAAAATTAAACCATGCATGTAGCCATATATCCCTACATGGCCGAATCATATAGGTAACTATATGATAAATTTGTCACAAAATTTCATGCATATAAACATGACACAATTCATGGAGAAAAATAAGAAATCATTCAAGGTACTCTTAGTACCCTCCATGGCCGAATCTACCCTTTCAAAAAGGGTGTTCCTTTTAGAACTTTCATAAAGAAAAGAAACTAAACCATGATGCGTAATGTTTTATGAACACAGAATCAAATTTTTATGTTCATAAAAACAAAAACTTTAACACTTTAAAGGATTTGTGATTCAAAATCCACATGCAGAATTTAAACTTTAACCCTTTAAAGATTTTTGACTGTGAAAGACTCTTTTCACAAACAAGGTACCATCACCCGTCGATGGTAAAGCAACCGGGCTCTGATACCACTTGAAAGTAAACTGGCCTTTGAAGGCCGATGCATGTAAGGTGTAAAACAAAAATTTTACTGCGGAACATACATGCACTCATAGATTCATGCTTTAAGACAGCATGATGTTACCTTGTTTTGGCCTGATCAGTCAGGGAGATGAGATGTCAGGCTTGAAGGGTTCAAACCCTCTAATGGTGATCCACACCACCGTTCGTCTATGATGCAAGAACTCTTTCTTGAAAGCCACCAGATGAACACCACAATGAGGCTTGCTATGCGCACAAGTGGTGAGGGTGGAGGCTAGGTATCCTGTTTGGAAAGGTGTACTGAGCTACCCTACAGAATGGTGCATAGAGGAGGAGAGTTGGCTTGGTTTTCCAATGAAACCTAAGGTGAGGAACATGTCTATTTATGCGCACCCTTTGGAGAGGAGGAGGGAATTCATTCATTCAAAATGAAAAACAAACTTTCAAATTTCTTTGAAAGTTATGCATGAAACAGTGTGATAAGGTGGAGCTGTTGCAAAACAAACTTTGCCAACAACCTCCAATCTTATCCACATGAATTTAAATTCAAATTAATTTAAACTTAAATTCATAAACTATCATATAGTATATAGTTTTCATGCGCATAATTCAGCCCTATAAAGGGTCCAAATACATTGAGCAGTTGCATTCAAAATTTGAATCAACTTACCCACTGATTCCCTCAACCACCAAATCTGAATGGAGGTTTGTTTTAAGTGATAAGATAACACTCTTATCACTTAAAAGTGATGCACCAAACAGCCTAGGGAGAGCCTCCAAAGATGCTTCTTCATCCAAGGAATATGCTCCAATAAGATCCTGTCTTATCCTTTTGTTATGAAACAACTTTTCAAAACCAATTCAAATTCGAATTCAAACACTTGAATTCAAACGTTCAAACATTCAAATTCAAAATTCAAAATTCAAAATTTCAAATTTCAAATTCAAAATTCGAATTTCAAAATTCAAATTCAAATTCAAATTTTAAAATTCAAATTTCAAATTTCAAATTTCAAATTCAAAATTCGAATTTCGAAATTCAAATTCTAAATTCAAATTTCAAAATTCAAATTTCAAATTCAAAATTCGAAATTCAAATATTTGATTATTAATTTAACTAATTAAATTAATTAGTAATGGCTTGGACTATCCAAGCCCATTACTAAACTCCATGCACCACCCACCCATTTAGGTGGGCTTCCAAACAACTTCTTGGGCTAATAACATTATTAGGCCCAATACCTTTAAAGCTAGTCCATCATAACTACAAGGTGTTAGTGTGTGACCCATTAGGTCCAACTTAGCTACTGACATAACTGGGCTTGGGCCCAACAAGCCCACAACCCAATTAATGACAACACAGAGCACTAGCAATGCTTTGTTGCCCCAGAACTAGTCAGATTAATGACTTGATCATCCTATTGCACATATTTGGTTACCGTATGTATTTCCCTTCGTCTCGGTTATCTTCCCATTAACCTAGGGTAAGGAAATGTATCAACCCCTGCGGTTTTGGGTAAGCTTTATTCGAAATAGGGAATCTTCAATTTACTGACTCTAAAGGCAGATCATCTCATGATCTCTTTTACTATGCATAGATTCCCGAGTCCCTGTAAATGTCATCCCGATTTCTCCGGTTTACAGATAACCTAATCTCTCACAGAGATTTGACGAATTCCTTCAGCTTATTACCCTAGCCCTGTGCCCTTTAAGGACACGCCCAACAGTATACCTATGAGTCTCCATGTTTCAGGCAGACGAGGTATACAATCAAAACATGCCTTCAAGAACACAGTCTAGGTAATAACTTTTGGTCTAAGGAAAGACACACCCAAACATAAAGAGATTACTCTAATGACACTATCTGTGAGATTTCCTCATAGAGTCTCTTTTTGGGTCTGTTCAGTGCGAGCTATACTCTTATAGGTCCACCCACGACTTTAGCTAAGATATCTCCATATCTGCAGCTCATGAGGTCTTTACCTTGTATCCATATACAAGTAGATAAGTCGTACTAGTCTTTACTCGAGATCACTGATCCCCAAACTCAGTGTCTCTAGACTAGGAACATATAATTAGGAATAGACATGCAATATCCTTGAATCCTCATGATCGTGATCTCATCACAGATACTCAAGAGATACCTGTTCTATTCCAAGGGGTTTATCCAGTTCATTCATATAATATTAACAGTAATATCGAGACACAATATGAAACTGAATAAATAGTGCTTACATTTATTTGCGACAAATAAAGTTCTACATCTAGTGTCCTTTATTTAATCAAAAGATTGTCTCTAGGACACCCATATGCTAACAACTGACTCATTAATCATTGATATGAATAACATAACTCCACACATAACAGCCTCATTACTTTATAACTAACTCATTAATATCATCCAAGTTTCATCCCGCATCGCAATCCTCTTCATTGATCTGAATAACATAACTCCACACGTAACAGCCTCATTACTTTATAACTGACTCATTAATCATTGATATGAATAACATAA
>JAVKPL010007226.1:0-2500 GCA_032173675.1 Gastrolobium villosum | reverse complement strand
TTGCATGCATGCTTGGAAAAACCATATCTTACTGTTCCCAAAGTTTCATGATTTTTCCGAGTGGGATTAATTTTATTATTAATTTTTCAAGAGGCGTAATTTGAGAAAATCTGAAAAAAAATGGAAAATCGTACCCAGGCATCGAATTTTGATCTGGTTTTTTGCAAGCATCCATGCTTAAACAGATCCCCCACCCCACCCCACCCCCCCTCCCTCCAAGTTTCATCGGATTTCATGGAAGGATTGATTTCTAATGAATTTTTGGAGCGGATGATGCCTGCTCCCCCAATATATGTGTATATATATAATAGCCTTACATGCAGTTGCCAGTTTCGTTCAACTAGATACCTTTTTTCTGAGGAGGAAGACGTCCAAATTCGGACCTAGAAATTGAATTCCGGTATGATTTTTTGCATGCATGCTTGGAAAAACCATATCTTACTGTTCCCAAAGTTTCATGATTTTTCCGAGTGGGATTAATTTATTATTAATTTTTCAAGAGGCGTAATTTGAGAAAATCTGAAAAAAAATGGAAAATCGTACCCAGGCATCGAATTTTGATCTGGTTTTTTGCAAGCATCCATGCTTAAACAGATCCCCCACCCCACCCCCCTCCCTCCAAGTTTCATCAGATTTCATGGAAGGATTGATTTCTAATGAATTTTTGGAGCGGATGATGCCTGCTCCCCCCATATGTAATAGGCTTATATGCATTTGCCAATTTTGCACAAGTAGACCACTTTTTTTGCGAGGAGGAAGAAGGCCCAATTTGTAGAGGGTGGCCATCCGATCAAGACTAACAAGAGAATTGTTACGCCCACCCTATTTTTGCCAAATTCCATCGTTTAGACCACTTTTTCGGGGCCTGAAATATTTTTTATCGATCCCTGAACAGGCGAAAATTGAGAAAATCCGAAAAAATGGAAAAGCATACCCCGGCATCGAATTTTGATCTGGTTTCTTTGCAGGCGTCCATACTTAAATATATCCAACATCCCATCCAAGTTTCATTGGATTTCGTGGAGAATTTCTTCATTGATCTGAATAACATAACTCCACACATAACAGCCTCATTACTTTATAACTGACTCATTAATCATTGATATGAATAACATAACTCCACACATAACAACCTCATTACTTTATAACTGACTCATTAATATCAATCAATGAATAACATAACTCCACACATGACAGCCTCATTACTCCACACATAACAGCCTCATTACTTTATAACTGACTCATTAATATCAATCAATGAATAACATAACTCCACACATAACAGCCTCATTACTTTATAACTAACTCATTAATATCATCCAAGTTTCATCCCGCATCGCAATCCTCTTCATTGATCTGAATAACATAACTCCACACGTAACAGCCTCATTACTTTATAACTGACTCATTAATCATTGATATGAATAACATAACTCCACACATAACAGCCTCATTACTTTATAACTAACTCATTAATATCATCCAAGTTTCATCCCGCATCGCAATCCTCATTGATCTGAATAACATAACTCCACACGTAACAGACTCATTACTTTATAACTGACTCATTAATCATTGATATGAATAACATAACTCCACACATAACAGCCTCATTACTTTATAACTAACTCATTAATATCATCCAAGTTTCATCCCGCATCGCAATCCTCTTCATTGATCTGAATAACTTAACTCCACACGTAACAGCCTCATTACTTTATAACTGACTCATTAATCATTGATATGAATAACATAACTCCACACATAACAGCCTCATTACTTTATAACTAACTCATTAATATCATCCAAGTTTCATCCCGCATCGCAATCCTCTTCATTGATCTGAATAACATAACTCCACACGTAACAGCCTCATTACTTTATAACTGACTCATTAATCATTGATATGAATAACATAACTCCACACATAACAGCCTCATTACTTTATAACTAACTCATTAATATCATCCAAGTTTCATCCCGCATCGCAATCCTCTTCATTGATCTGAATAACATAACTCCACACGTAACAGCCTCATTACTTTATAACTGACTCATTAATCATTGATATGAATAACATAACTCCACACATAACAGCCTCATTACTTTATAACTAACTCATTAATATCATCCAAGTTTCATCCCGCATCGCAATCCTCTTCATTGATCTGAATAACATAACTCCACACGTAACAGCCTCATTACTTTATAACTGACTCATTAATCATTGATATGAATAACATAACTCCACACATAACAGCCTCATTACTTTATAACTAACTCATTAATATCATCCAAGTTTCATCCCGCATCGCAATCCTCTTCATTGATCTGAATAACATAACTCCACACGTAACAGCCTCATTACTTTATAACTGACTCATTAATCATTGATATGAATAACATAACTCCACACATAACAGCCTCATTACTTTATAACTAACTCATTAATATCATCCAAGTTTCATCCCGCATCGCAATCCTCTTCATTGATCTAAAT